>VMDO01003493.1:12734-142279 GCA_007922755.1 Pedetes capensis
TTTTTTTTTTTTTTTTTTTTTTTTTTTTTTTTTTTTTTTTTTTTTTTTTTGCGGTACTGGGAGTTGGACCCAGGGCCTCGCACCTGCATGCTCTGCAAGTACTGGACCACTGAGCTGCTCCCCCAGCCCATTTTTTTTTTTTTTAGTTTTTGAGACAGGGTCTCGCTAAGTTACGCAGACTGCCTCTGGTCTCAAACTTGTGATCCTCCTGCCTCCGCCTCCCGAGCCGCTGGGATTACAGCGAACCTAATATTAATAAGTATAAGGCAGGTGGCTATAAACTCTATTTAGTTGTTATAAGGCAAGGGGAGAGGAAAACTGATCCTTAAAAAAAATTGACCTATTCAGGTCCTGAACTTGCTTGACAGTACTCTCATGTATGAACCTCAGTGTCCAGACAGTTGGTAGCCAAAAGGAATAGTTGGAATTGTAATCTCAGACATTAGGAATCAAAAAGAAACTTGAAGCACTTTAGAAATGGTCTAGTCCACAATAAATACATAACTATCATATATATTTTTGCATTAAATAACATAGTATAATAAAAATATGAAACAAATATGGTTGAAGTAATGGATATTTGCAGCAACTATTTGTCCTATAAATGGAAAGTGCTCATTTATAAAAGTTACCACATATTGATACTCAAGGAAACATTTTATAAATGACCAGATACTGACATAGTGTTAGCAGTCATTGACTGTAAATGTGGGCTTCAGAGCAACCTTTTTAGGAGGCAGCCATACCACTGTGGCATCCAATCCCATCAGATCTTGGAAGATAAGCAGGGTCAAGTCTGGTTAGTATTTGAATGTGAGACTACCTGAGAATACCAGGTACTGTAGGCTTGGGAGACGGACCCGGCAACCCACTCCCAAAAACCAATCAGCCATGCAAACCCTATGAATAGTAGAGAAGCAAGACAATATTTTGTCTGTTGTATGTAGGCTCACTATGACTCGGACCCCAACTCGGTGGTACCTAACAATAGGTACCCTATGTACAATAGAATGAAACACTCCCTGATTCTGTGCCAGGCACATGATCTTTTCTATGTTTAATCCCATTGTTGTAGCCATTGTCAATCCATCTAGTTGAGAGTCTTCCTTTTTTTCAGACCTGCCACTCTTCCAAACATGATGTCCTTCTTCAGAGATTGGGGGATACACACACACACACACACACACACACACACACACACACACACACAATCTGTCTCAGTACTGAGGATTGAACCCAAGGCATTACTGGAGACTGCATTTCCCAGCCTCCCTTGTTGCTAGGTGTGGCCATGTGGTAGACTAATTGGATGTGAATGGAAGAGGCATGTACAACTAAGAGGCATGTACAACTTCTGCTCCACTTCTACCTTTCATCCTTCCTTGCTGTTAGATTATGGAGGTAGTGGACATGTTGTTGAACCATATTCAACCAAGCTGAAACTATAACACTGTGAAAGCACCCAAATTAAATTCTATAATTATTTTACATTGTGTAACTTTTCTTTCAAGAATTGTAGCATTTACATTATGTTTTATAACCATAATTATTTAAAACATTCAGATTCCATTTTAGGTTTATTATATGTCAGTACTCACCAATAGCCCTTCAACATCACCCATTCTAATCATGCCCAAGGACCCTAATAACATCTTTCCATCCCAGAAAGGATAAGGAGTAATACATTTCCAAAATTCTTACATAGTTTAGTGACAACTTGATTGTGTTTAGAATTCTTATTTTTATGTTTTGTTTTCATTTTTAGTTTTTGGGGTTTCTTTGTGCTTCCTTAATCTAATGGACTGAAGGGAGAGTTGAGACATTTGAGATTAGCCTGGTCATTTTTTCCTGTTAAAGTAACCTCTCTTTTCTGGCAGGGTACTTGTAGACTGTCAACTTTAGATGAATAATGTACAAAGATATGTGACAATGTTGATCAATATTTAAGATTTTTTGTGTGTGATATTTGGTGATTGAACCCAGATCCTGGCATGTACTTTCCAGCTGTTCTATCACGTGGCTGCACTTGCAGCCAATTTTTTATTTTTTATTTTGAGTCAGGGTCTCACTAAGTCACACAGGCTACCTCTGGCCTCAAACTTGTGATCCTCCTGTCTCAGCCTCTGAAGTCACTGGGTTTATAGGCATGTGTCCCTGTGCCTGATTGTCTGTATTTAAAAATGTTTGAAGACCATTGTAGACCTTCTAATTTTTGATTTCTGGTTTTTATTTTTCTGTTTTCTTGTTGTATTATTTATCTCTCTGTCAGAGAGAGAGGGAGAGAAGTTATCACTGTGTAGCCCAAGATTGTCTGGAACTCACTATGTAGCCCAGTCTAGCCTTGAACTCATGATCCTCTTGCCTCTACCTCTCGAGTTCTGGGATTTTGCCACTACTCTTAATACCACTATGAGTCTGGCATTATTCTAGGTGCCAAGACTAGAATAATGAATAGAGTAGGAAAAGTTTCCATTCTATGGAGCATACCTTTTAGTGGAAGAGAAATAAAATAATTAAGCAAATAAAAAACTAAGGAAGATCAGTTCAGACAGAGATTTGTTTCAGGAAGAGAAGCCAGGGTGATGTCATAGTGTGACTGCCATTGAAGCAACGGATCAATACAATGCCGCTGTTGCAGCTCAACCCTGAATGACTTGAAGAGGCTGTACATTCAGACATCCTCAACTCCTCTCTCTTTGTCACACTCCACATCCGATCCCTTAAAAAGTCCTGCTGAGGGATTTTGAAAGTAGATTTCAAAATGCATCTTGAGACAGACCGCATCTCACCATGATAGCTGCTACCACCCTCAAAAAGCTACCTTTATCTCCATCAGTTTCCTTACTTTCACACTTGTGCCTACCCTCTGGAGTATACTTTCCACCCACCATCCACAATGACATCTGAAAAATAAGTCAAATTGTGTCACTGCCTTGCATAAATCCCAGCAATGGTTTCACATGACAGAGTTACTTTCTATCAGGAGTCATTTACAGTAGCTTTTCCTTCTCTAGTAACAAAATTAGTTTTAGCTAGGCACTTTTCCCAGCTTCCCTTGTTGCCAGTTTTAACCACATGACTAAATTCTGGCCAATGGGATATGAGCAAAAGTGATGTGAAGAGTTTCAAGGTTGTGGTTTTAAAAAGAAAAGAATTGCCCTTTCTTTTACCCCAGTTCTGTTGGCTGGAATGAGGACTCACATGGTAGTTTCCTACTTTCTGTCATGCAAAAGATGACAACCCCTAGGGGTGGTGAAATAAGGAGAAAAAAATGTGGCTCTTGATACTGTGGAGGACCTTAGACCTCAGATTATTACATGTGAGAGGAAGATAGCTCTATATTACTTAAATCTCTGCTACTTATGGATCTGAGCTGAGATTATGGGTTGACACTCCTGGATCATGCTGGATCATGCCCTTAAAGGAAAAGGTCACCTGCCTTTCCCTGCCTTTGTTGTCTGGCACACAAACCCAACAAACCATACAATCCTGAGATGCCTACCTCTGGGCAGTTATGTCAGAAACAAACAAACATAGTATATTGGAACTCCTATACTCTGGAAGTCTCTTATTTACAGTGTCTTAGATTCTACCCAACTGCTGTATTTCATTTCATACTTCAATGAAATCAGAAATTGTTAATAAGGAAAGTATGCCTCTCTCATAGGAAGATAATATGGTTTCTGGAACAAGTAAATACTAAAAATAAATTATTTCCCTTATCCTCCCCTTGCATTGCTCAGCACATCATTGTATTGCCTAGAACCCTAAGGTTAGTGTAACTATGGTGAAGAAGTCAAAAGACGCATTGCATTGGGAAAAGCTGTTGCAAAAGACCTCTTTAAAGTGTTGAAAAGTAGAGATGTCACATTGAAGATGAAGGTGCACCTGACTCATACTATGATATTTTCAGGTGCATCATATGATTGTGAAAGCTGGATATTGACTAAGGGAGACAGAGGAAGAATTGATGCTTTTGAATTATGGTGCTGGAGACAAATATTGAATATATTATGCACTGCCAAAAGAACCAACAGATCTGTTCTCAAGGAAGTGCAACTAGAGTCCTCCTTGGAAGCTAGGGTGGAAACCACATTTTGGACATGTTGTTAGGAGGGACTATTCCCTGGAGAAGGACATCATGTTTGGGAGAGTGGCAGGTCAATAACAAGAAATGAAAACTCTCAACTAAATACATTGATGGTGACTGCAACAATAGACTTAAACATAAAAAAGATCACGTCTGGCACAGAATCGAGGAGTGTTTCATTCTGTTGTGCATAGGGTCGCTTTAGTCGGACCCAATTTGATGGCACCTAACAACAACATCAACATTTTAATGAGGAACTAAATACCCATCATTAGAAAAGATTGTTCTTGAAAGGATAACATCACTAGATACGCATGCAAGGAGACATCTTCTATATTTCTGACATCAAAAAAGTTCCAGTTCTTTGAGAAAGTTGGGCATTATAGATTTTATGCCTTACAACTGTCATGGATAGTTTTTTTGCCCAATCTATGGCTTAATTTTCTTACTCTGAGTGCCTATAGGAATGAATACATTAGACATTAGTGGCAGAAATTTGATGTGTTGGCAAAGAATTGTGGTACCAGCACTTTTTTTAGACAGTTAAAGCCTGTGAATGTCAACCTACTGCCAGGGCATTAATTAAATTTTGTGACAATCAGAGCCATGATTAGGACATTCATGGAATAGTGAAGAGAGGCCTCACCTTGCCCAATTCCCATTGGCTGCTGTCACTTCAGGGAGAAACAGGCAAACACCAGAGTTTCTACTAAACAGTAAGGATGAAGTAGTGCTTTACATACCTTCTTGCCTTCTTTCTCACAAGATTCCCTAAATAATCATTATGACTCCTGTTTTATTGACGAGAAAAGTAGGGTTTGGGAGCTTTGCCTCTTTGCCCAGGGGTGCTAAATTAGAGGGCTGCAAAGCCATATTCTTCTATGCATCTCTGCATGGTAAATGCTCACACTCTTCCTCCCTAACCCCAGCCCCATTGCTAACACCTTTCTATGACTCAAACTGCTGCTCTGACAGTGGGGTGAAGAGGCATGAGCTGTGGGTCAGGAGACAGGAGATAAGAATTCCAATCCCATCTCTGCTCATTACCTTGAGCAGTCTGGGCTTCATTCTCCTCATCTGAAAACATGCAGGTGCTGGAGTCAAGCTAGATGATCTCTAAAGTTAACACTCAGGCTCTTGTGGGAAGAGAGATATGAACCCTGTAGTTGAGGCAGGAATGACTGAAAGGGGTTCATACCCAGCACTTTAGGCCAACTGCTCTGCTCCCTCCCTTAGACCTCTCTGCTTCTGTTCTTTTATATCCACACATCCCCAGAGCATGGCTTCAATGCATTGTCCAAGAAAACCAAGAGTTAGGGGCTTCAGTCACTAAATATTTATTGAGTGCCTTCTGGGTACCTGACATTATGCCTGGGCCAAACTGATGAACCAGATTCATCTGATTCTTGTCCTCACAGAGCTGAAATTTTCGTATGGGGCACAGACCAAACTCAAATGAACAATTACATATTTTCTTGAAAGATGATGAAAGAAAGGGGAAAAATGGGAGGAGAGAGGGAGAGGAGAAGGAAGGAGGGAGGGAAGAGTGGATAGAGGAAGGGAGGAAGGAAGGAAGAAAGAAAGGAAGAAAGGAAGGAAGGAGACGGAAGGAAAGGAAGGAAGGAAGATAGAGATGGAAAGGACTTTGAGAAAAAGAGTAAAGTTATTTTGAGAGGGTAGCTGCATCAGAGGGTGATGTTCAGGATGGGATCTAAAGGATGATGAGGACATGTAGCCACAGGGAAATTGGCAGGAAGAGCTTAAGACAGAGAAAATGTCATTAGGGAATGTATTAGGGAAAGAGCTCTGCTTTCTAGACCTGCGAAACCAGGGCTTGAGTAAGGGAAGCTGGAAGTATAATTAGGGGCCAGGACCCCAAAGGCAAGGTCAAAATGTATGGTTGGGAGATTAGATTTTAACTGAAATGAAGCAGAAAGCCAGAAGAAGGTTTAAAATCCAGAAGAAAAGTGATCTGATCCCTCTCTGTCTTTTAATCCCAGTGCCTCTCTGGGGTAGATTTTATTGAAGTCTAACACACATTTAGAAAAGTCCACACATGGTAAGCATTCAGCTCTATACATTTTAATGATGTGGAAATCCCTATGTAACCAGCACCCACATAAGGAACAGAACATTATCACAGTCCAGAATCTCTACTCAAGTCCCCTTCCGTTCACTTAACCCCCCCAGTTGTTTGCTAACACTGGCTCCATGCTGGTTTTGAGTATTCATAACCACATTTTCAGTTAAGGAGCTGATCACCAAACATTGCCATTATTAAAAATAAATTCAGATAAATTTCCAGTTAAATAAATTATATTAAAATCAAAGGTAAGAAGTTGTAGAAAATGAAAACTAATATACAGTGACAGCAGATCAGTGTAGCCTGGGGAAGGAGAAAGGAGCAGAAGAAGGCACCATAAAGGGGCAGAAGGAGCCTTTTGGGGGTGGTGGATATTTTCATTATTTTGATTATGGCAATGGCTTCATGAATATATATACAGATGTCAAAATTTATCAAACTATATGCCTAATCATAGGTAGTTTATTTTATCCCAATTAAATTTCAATAAAACTGTCAAAAGGGATAAAAGTGCCCAAGACTTACCTTTCAAAGTATTTAGTGAATAGCTGAATAATTGTGAGCTAGACTTGGGGTATCAAAGGATCATGGAAATCAAACATGTAGTTGGACTTTGGAAACCATTTTAATCCTGTATTCTCAGGTAACATTAGCTGCTGGGGTTTTCACATCTGTGTATGAGTTTCTGGAAAGACCATTTGGCACACAGAAATAGGTAATAAATATTAAAAGTTCACTGTTTCTTAATGATTCTACTACATTATGCTATTATTTATGCTCTTGAGGTTATTTATCTATTGAATCTATATACTTTTGTGAGAAAGTGTAGCTTTTCCCAATTTTGTATTAAATGGTATAACATTAGTAGCTTGAAATCAACCACGGTAAGAACATTGGCACCATGGGACTAAGCTAATATTACAAATCATGGTTTTCTTCCTTGGAGAACCAGTTGTAGAACATTTATCAGTCCCCACCCACCCCAAGAGGGCAATAATTCTAAACTCATAGAAACTCTTTACAGTGTGTACTATTTGGACCTGGTTTTCCTGGCTGTATCCACATTATGTCTGTGAGATTCATCCATTGTATTGCATGGAGTGGATTTGCTGAGGGGAGAATGGACAGCAGAGAGGCAAGAACAGGAGAGGGGAACATGAGTCAAAAGGTAGTTTAGGCTGGATTTTGCCATCAGGAACATTTCTGAGGATGGAATTATCAGGGGGAGGGACATGTTTGGACTGAAACAGTGCAAACAGTTCTGACCCTGATACCAAAGAGGGACCATAGCTTCTGGAGAGGGTTCTGGACCTGGACCTGCTTTGGAGGAGAAGAGATTAAGGCTCTATAAAAGGTAAGCTGTATCTTGTATAAGGATTTGTAATCAATAGTTGTAAGATTAGGTGCACAGGAAATGAACATATGGCAAAAGAGACAAGATTCTTATAGATAATGAGATTGTGGCCCTGAAATTAAGACACCTATACTTTTGCAGAAAGAACAGGTGTTATTGTAGATCCTTGGTTTCAAAGCCTTCTTTGGATTGGGACAGGATTGGGAAGGTGACTAACACACAGGAAGAGAAAGAGAGGGAATCTTATCTCATTGGTAAAATGGCACTGATAAAGGGAGGAGAAAACCAGGGTAAGGGTTGCGGGGAGAGGGGGGCTAAAATTTTTTCAAGTGTCAATACACTAAATCCTGAATGGATTAAGAGAAAATACTTCCATTCCTTTGTGTTTGTTCATTCATAGATGATGTATGTTTCAAGCAATAGGCTCAATGCATTTGACGAAGAGGCAATTTGTATACCTAGAACTGCGCTTTTAGAGCGAGAGTCTGCAAAGCTAGTGACTGGAGAGGAAAAGACCAGGCACTTGGGCCAGGGCCAGGGGTAATGGGGGAGTTAGTAGAGAGAGAAAGAAAAAAAATATGGATAAGGGAAGGAAGCTGGCCCCTTTGCTTTTCCTCCCCACCCTCTCTACTGCCACAGCCTACCACTGGCAGGAAAGGGTGCTTAGCTGCGGAAGAGCATTCTCAGTCTTGCTTCTAATCTTTTCAACTTCCTACTATGCTACTGTGGAGCTGGTTAGATTTCATGATAACTCATGTCCAGATAAGCTCTACATTCCTGTGGGACAGTGTTTTGTTTTGTTTTGTTTTGTTTTGTTTTCGGACATAATACCAGAACCCCACAAATCAGAATAGCTGCTGTAATGGGTTAAACTGAATCCTCCCAAAAAGATGTGTGCGAATTCTAATCCCCAGTATCTGTGAATGTGACTCTAATTGGAAAAGGATTTTTGCCTGTATAATTAAGTTAAAAATGTCAGGATGAAATCATCTTGTATTTAGTATAGGTCTTAAACCAATGACTGGTGACTTTGTGTAAGAGAAAGGAAAAGGAGATTTGAAACTCATAGACATGGAGGAAAAGGCCATGTGAGGATGGAGGCAGAGACTGGAATGTTGTAGTAACAAGCCAAGAAGCACCTGCAGTCAACAGGAGCTAGAAGAGGTAAGGGAGGATTCTCCCTTGATGCCTTTAGAAGGAACCAGGCCTTGCTGGCTTGATTTTAGACTTCTGGTTTCCAGAACTGTAAAAGAAAGAGTTCTGTAGTTTTTAAATACCAAGTTTGTGGTTTTTTGTAAGGGCAGCTCCAGGAAACTAGACACCTTGTTTAAAAGGCAGATACTTAGACCCCATCACAGACTATTGAGCAAGAATCTTTTTAGCAGCAGGAATCTGTAGTCTAATGAGTTTCTCTAAACCTTGATACCATAAAGTTTGACAGAAACTGATAAAGAACAATTAAGTATGGCTTTTGTCTCTCAGGACTAAAATGGCTCAGTACTACAAGATTTTTTTAAATAAAAATGGAAATTCCATAGGCTGTTGGCCATTTTCTTATCAAAGTAACCAAGACAATTAGGTAATCTTATGAGATACTCAAATTATTAGTTACTGGGGACTTGTAATTACTTAAGCACAGACTGAGTAGCAACTAGAGCCGTAGGCTAAAACCATGGCAGTAGGTCTCACTTGGACGGAAACCCATTGTGATTTGCTATGCTCGGCAACTAATAAGGAAGGAGAGCTGAATGGTCAGGAGTAAATCACAGCAGCTAAACAAAACCCAAGCTGGAGAGGTAGTGGAGAATCTGGGTGGCATTGATAACACACACAACTAACATTCAGATTTGGGTAAGAGGTGGCAAGAAAGAAGGAAGGACGAAGCTGCCCAAGTCTGTAAATGACATTTTTCACCCTTCAGAGCCAGACAAGGAAGAACAGTAAAGTGGGAGAGTGAGAGAAAACAGCCCTTCAGCAGATGGCTCAGCCTCTTCAGAGGAGCCAGACACATGACCCTGAACTCGGGTGTTGCTCTAGTGCAATCTATATATTTAGGCTTTCAAGCAATGATGCATGGCTTCTATGGAGTGGGAACAGTGTATTAGAGTGAGAAGGGACCACACTCTTGAGGAGTGTGTGGGAAGCTGGACATGAAAGCAAGAGTCTCTGGAGCACAAAGGAGGATCTGCCTTCTATGGGGCCATCAGGAAGAATTCACCAAAAAGCTTCAGCTGAGCTGGGCCCTGAAGGCTGAGACAGGTATCCATCAGATGAGGAGAAGAAAGCTAACATGAAATGAGAGAGCAGAACTCATAGGCACGGAGCTCCTCCATGCACAGGCATGGCACAAGCCTGTGCTTTTCATATGTTAATGCTTTTTATCCTCACCTGAGGATGGTACAGTTACTATGCTCATTTTTATAGTTGGGGAAGCTGAAGCTCCACAAGGTTGAGACTTGCCCAAAGTCATTTAGTCAACAGGTGTTAGAGCCAGGATTTGAGCCCTGGGAGTCTTGTTCCAGAGCTTATGGTTGAGAACCCTTGAGATAGACATGGCTTGGAATCAGTGTCTGCTACAGATTAGCTGTGTGGCCATAACATATGACTCAGCCTCTTCAAACTGTTATATCCTCATCCACAAGATGAAGACCACACTGGGCATATATGATTCCATCTCTCTTGGAACCCTGCTCTTGGAGATGGTTCCTGCTTCTACTCCAGCCATTGGTCCCAATTGGAGAACTCACATTCTTGCCATCCTTGAGGCACTGCTAATTAATCCAAGAATGGTGGCTTCCCTAACCTGGGCCCATCCAACCCCTTCTTGGGGATTTTAAAAGCTAAAACTGAGGAAGAGAATTAGCCCCTCTCTGGTAAAGAAGAGCCAAAGATGTGAAACTCCTGAGCTCCTGAATGTTTGCAAAGAATGAAGACAGCATGGAGAGAGAAGGAAGAGACAATGACAAGGCAATGCTGAGGCTTCTAAGGCTCCCTCATCTGCCTGAGCCACTTTAACTTTGGTCTTTGACCCAACGAAGATTTCTCACCAGTGAGGAACATTAGACATGCCTCACAGGGTTGTTTTAAAGCTAGGCAGCATTAATGTGTGCAAACCTAGAACAGTGCCTTGCCACGTCACTGCATGGTAAACAGTAGTTGTTATTGTTACAGTCATCATATCATTCTTCTGCTAGTAAACTTTGCATTCCAGAGAAGTGAATAGCTTGTAGTTCAAACTGTGCTATTCCCCTCTGGGCATCCTGACCTAGCATGCCTCTCCCATTCCCTGCCTCGTTTGACCACTCCTATTCCATCTACAAAACCCTCCACAAGACTCCTCGGTGAAGAGTCCCTCAGTCCTTTGGGGTTAATCCCACTTCACACTTCTTTTCCTCATATACATCACTGTCACTTGTCTCCCAGAAATAGGCATTTGGCTAATTGCTCTCTGTCCACCAGTCTGCTTAGGCTCTGGGCCAAATTCATGCCCTTGGCTCCAATCCACAGAGCCCAGCACAGTACCTGGCCCAGAAGAGGCCTCCGTTGATGCTCTGTGCTTTAAGGAGAAGACGTTGAGGCTGTCCTCTCAGGAAAGCAGGCCTGCTGAGAGCCCATCAGTCTTAATGTTCCCTTCCTGACAAAGAGAAAAAAAAACCACATTAACAGATGGGGAATGGTGCACTTGGAGCCTAGTAAAACCAGAGTCCAAAGAGTCAGGAATGGTGCCTCCAGCTCTGTGGGAAGACTGGCAAATGCAATGCCTGCAACATGTAAAGAAGAGGAAAAAAGGAAACTTAGAAGGTATCTGGTTATGTGTGAGTAACCACCTTGGGCCAAGCAGGACCCTTCAGGACACTTCCTCCTGCATCCCCCTCCTGACTCTGACTCCATGTCATGGAAATGTCCACATGTACACACTTGCTCGGTTGGAAAGGAGTCAGCAAGGTTCTGTGCACCTAGCTGGCACTGTCTACCTAGCTGGCACTGTCTCACGCCAGTAAGGTTATCCTGTTCACTTCCCATGCTCTGACTCCACGCTCAGCAAGAAAGCACCCATGGAGAGCTGCACTGCAGGGCAAGGAACACACTATCCACCTGATGTGAATTTTTTTAGTGTTTTTTTTTTATCAGTAATTTGTAGTTACTGTACAACTTAATTGATTTCACTATGACATTCGCATACATGCATATCATTGTACATTGCTCCTGTTCACCTATCTACCAATGGTCCCCCTGGTATTTGCATGCCTCATTTATGTGTATGTGTGTGTATGTTGTTGTTGTTATTGTTAGGTGTCATTGAGTCAGTGTCCAACTCATAGCGACCCTGTGTACAACAGGTGAAACTCTATTGTCAGTGCTTCTTTGCTATTCATTGGGTTTTCAATAGTGGATGTTTTTGGGGTGGGGGAGTAGGTTGCCATGTCCTTCTCCCAAGCCTATAGTATCTGGTGTTCCCAGATGGTCTCCCATCCAAGTGCTAACTAGACCCGACCCTCCTTAGCTTCTGAGATCTGACGGGATTGAATGTCACAGTGCTATGGCTGCAGGCATGTGCTTATATACATATATATTATCATATATACATAAATCCAGATTTTGCCTTTGAGAGCAAGATGTGGTATTTCTCTTGCTTTCCTCCATTACTCTCTTATTGCCCCTCCCCACTCTCTTTACTCCCTTTTCTCCTCCTACATAGTCCCCCTTCTACTTTCATGACTTATGTAATAGAATATTGAATTGATTTTGAAATGTAGCATGCAATATAAGAGAAAACATGCAATGTTTATCTTTCTGGGTCTAGCTTATTTCACTTAAAATGATAATCTCTAATTCTATCCATTTGTCCTTCTTTATGGCTGAATAAAATTCCATAGTGTACATATACCACATTTTCCTTATCCATTCATTTGTTGGTGGACATGTAAGTTGATTCTATATATTGCCTATTGTAAATAGCTCCACAATAAACATGGATGAGCAGGTACTTCTATGGTATGTTGACTTACATCCCTTTGCAGATATACTCAGGAGTGGTATAGCTAGATCATAGGGTAATTCTATTTTTAGTTTTTTGAGGAACCTCCATACTGATCTCCACAGTGGCTACACCAATCTGCATTCCCCCCAGCAGTGTACAAGGATTCCTTTCTCCTTGCATCCTCATCAGCCTTTGATTTTTATTATGTTGAAGATAGCCATTCTGACCAGGGTGAGATGGTAGCTCAATGTAGTTTTGATTTGCATTTTCCTGCTAGGTAAGGATGTTGAATATTTTTTCATATGTTTATTGGCCATTTGCATTTCTTCTTTTGAGAAGTTCTTGTTCAATTCATTTGCTTATTTTTTGATTGGATAATTTACTTTTTTGATGTTTAATTTTTAAAGCTATTTATATATTCTATATATTAATAATTTAGCTGGGGTTTAGCTTAGTTGGTAGAGTGCTTGCACTGAACACTCTGCAGTCCTGAGTTAGATCCCCAACACCACAAAAATGAGAGAAGGACCTGGCATCCCACTCCCAAAACAACCCCGAAATGATCAACCATTTTAAACCCTATGAGTAGCAGAGAAGCACTGACATAGTGCCTGGCATGGCACAGTGTTGGGGAGTGATTCATTTTGTTCTACATAGGCTCCCTATGAGTCGGACCTGACTCAATGGCACCTAACAATAGCAAATACAGTCTATATATTAATCTCATCTGATATATAGCTGGTAAAAGTTTTCTCTCACTCTGTAGTCTCTCTTCACTCTATTAATTGTCTGCTGTGCAAAAGCTTATTAATTTCATGCGAACCCACTTGTCAGTTCTTGCTATTGCTTCCTGCATTATTGAGGTCCTTTTCAAAAAATCCTTGCCTATGCCTATGTCTTGAAGTGTTTTCCCCTAGCAGTTTCAAAGTTTCAGATCTTACATTAAGGTCTTTGATCTACTTTGAACTGATTTTTGTACAGAATGAGAAAGATGGATCTAGTTTCAGTCTTCTGCATGAGGATATCCAGTTCTCCCAGCATCATTTGTTGAAAAGGCTGTCTTTTTTCCAACTTATATTTTTGGCACCTTTGTCGAACATCAGGTGACTGTAGATGCATGGGTTTATTTCTGGATCCTCTATTTATTCCATTGATCTACATATCTGTTTTTGATTACATGAATTTTTAAGTATTACTTGAAATTCAGTGTGCCAGTATGCTCCTTAGAAAGAGGTATTGCCCCCACCCCTGCTGCCGTGGGCTGAACCTAGGACTTTGAGCTCTACTACTGAGCATGTAGCTCAGATAGTCCCAGTGAGAAAGAGGTCTTTTCTAAAGGAAATCTATGTCAGGCTAATCTGGTTGCACATTATATACCATGTGTCTGAGTTAAACCAGCTGGCTTGGCCTTTAATAATTTAACCAATTACCAATGTCCCGACAAAGACATCTGTTTATAAGCATATGGTTGGACAATCACTTATGGCATGGCTCAGATAAAAACCCAGGAACTTCACAGAGGATGGTAATGATGTTGATGAATCAAAACTTTGTTTTGGGATTAAGACACAATGAATGGAAGGAAACTGGCTTTCCCCAGGTCTGAAAGATGTAAGGACTTGGTTCATGGGAGCATGTATGCCCTTAGCAGAGTTTTGTGGTCTTCCTCACCTCCTATTTGGCCTAACAATAAACTCTGATCACATGATGTTTGGAAGTGGTATTTAGAGTGTGGCTTATATAACTCAGTTTCAGTGTACCTGATCAACACCTGACCCTAAGATCATTAAATGCAAAATTCTGAGTCATGGTGATTCTCTATGTCCATATCTTCAGTCACTATGTTCAGCTATATTTACTAGACTTGAAATATTTTTAAAGTGTTACTTAACCAATAACTTTCTATTCGTTTACCCTTTTGTATGATATAGAATCTGAGCATCCATTCCCCTACTCTGGCTTAGTGGCTATCTGGAATCTGCTGGGTGTTTTTTGTTTTGTTTTGTTTTGTTTTATTAAACACTGGACTTCATTTTCTTTGGAGATTAGGAGCAATAGAAGTTGGATGCTTGGTGAAATGGAGAAAAGAGTGAGAAGAAAAAGGATATGTGTGTTTAAATAGAAAATAGCCTCTAATCATGGACTAAATAAGCAGATACACAGATTAATAGGTGGGAGCAGCTCTACAAAGAAGCAGGGAAAAACTGGAAAATGCAGAATCATCCCAAATAACAAGTTCTCACATTTGTCTACCCTTTAAAATTTACTGAGCACCTCCACATGCATTATATCATTTAATTCTTCTAGCAGCTGTGCAAGCTGAGAAACACAAGCATCAGTTTGTATTTCACACAAAGAAAATTGAGATCAGTGAGGTCATCCATGGTCACAGGACAGAGGCAGGATTTAAACCAGTTGGACATCTATTAAGTTTATGGAGTGCATGTTTGTCGTTCGTTTACTAGGTGGAGGTAAAGAGCATAAGCTTTGGAGTCAAGCAGAGCTATTTTCAATTCATAGCTTGTGTCTGAATTAGCTAGCATAGGAACATGGCAAATTTCTCATTTCTCTGGTCCTTACTAAATGGGGATAATAAAGCTACCAATCCTATACTGTTGTTGCAAGTAATAAATTGCTATTCTTATTAGATTCTGTCAAGTCAGTGTCCAACTCATAGCCACCCTATGTCCAACAGGTGAAACACTATTGTCAGTACTTCTCTGCTATTCATAAGGTGTTCAATGGCAGATTGATTTTTGGGAGTGGGTTGCCAGGTGCTTCTCCCAAGCAATAAACTAGAGTGTGTGTGTGTGTGTGTGTGTGTGTGTATATATATATATATATATATATACACACACACACATATATATGTATATACACACACATATATATGTATATACACATATACACACATATATGTATATATATATATACACACACACACATATATATACATATACATATATATATATACATATACATATACATATATATACACATATATGTATATAATTTTTTAAAAAGGTTTGATACTGTGCCAGAATACATTTAAGCACCCAATGAACATGTCTTCTCCTTTTTCGTGTTGTTGTTGCTATTTGTAGTAGTGGCAGCAAGTTCCAAGGTATGTCTGACCTCAAACCCTGTGCTTGCTCTAATGCAACACATTGCATTGTTTTCCTCTCTGCTACATATATTCTTCTTCTCTTTCTCTACAATTTTCCTTTATCTTCCTTCCTATCACACATACAGAAATCTGGCTATCCTGATTTTTGTTTTTCAGTGCTGTGGGGCTAGACCCAAGGCCTCACACATCCTTTGCAAGTGCTCCACCACTGAGCTGCACTCTCAGCCCATGTTGTATTTTTTATGTTGAGACAAGGTCTCATTAAGTTGTGCAGGCAGCCTCTGGCCTTGAACTCATGGTCCTCTGCCTCTGCCTCCCAAGTTGCTGAGATTACAGGCATGTGCCCTTACTTATCCTCTGATTTTAAATGCCCATGCCTGCCTGCTGTGGGCTGGGAGTTAGTTCAGTTGGTAGAGCTCTGTGCTGCAGTGTCTGAGGTCCCGAGTTCAATTCCCAGCACCGCAAAAATGGGAGAAGGGCCTGGCAATCCACTCCCAAGGCAATCCCGAAACAACCATTGAAAACCCTATGAGGGTCGCTATGAGTCGGATACCAACTTGATGGCACCTAACAACAACAACAACAACAACATGCATGCCTGGTTTTGAACCTCTTATCTGGCTATTTGGGATCTGCTGTTTTTAACTATAACCTGTCACCTACCTCAAATTTATAGAGCAGTACAAAGTTTAGGGATGGGGTAGGAAAGCCTAGTCATAATCCTTTACATGAGTCATCCTTTAAAGAAGAGTTTAGCATTCCCAACAAGTGTTTTTATTTTGTTTTGGTTTTGGTTTGTACATTCCTGAACTCAAGAGAATAGGTTTGAGAGTCTTCAGTAGTTAAGCTAATTAAATATAATTTTCCACTGTAATGTTTTCAATTGACTTCAAACCTGCATGAAGGAGAGGAGGGACCAGGCTGGTTTGGGCGTATCTGTGCCTTTCACTTCTGAATTAATTCCCTGGATAAAGTGCTCTTTCTGGCAACAGGACAAACAGGTTCATCTAGAGCTTTGGCTCACTGGTGTACAAAGCCCTTCATAATCAGGGCCCCTCACCTTCAGCCACCCCAGGCTCCCAGCTCCCAGGAGGGCACAGGGGCAGGCATTGTGTGTTCAGCTAAGTTTCACGCCCACTGGGAATCTGAAACACAGCCATTGCTCACACTGCAAAGACCTCTCTGCAGAGCAGCAGGGCAGGTGCCAAGATGGCTGCCTCTCAACTGGCCTCACTGGGCTGTGAAAAAGCTTCCCTAGCTGCTCTCCTTGTTAAAACTCCTGAAATGACAAGTTAGGTAGAAACTACTGGCTGGGCACAAGGCTGATTTTCAGAACTTCAGAGAAGCCAAGGGTTTCTCATCCAGCACTGGCATCTTTTAAGATGTTGATTCTGAGAAATCTTTCTTTCTATGGGCATTCCTATTTTTAGGACAGTTCCACACCTCCAGAGTCTCTGCTTTCCCTCCCTCTTTGAAAAGCCAATTGTAGGGTTGAAAGAACGGCAGCCAGCATGATTCCTCAAATCAGGACGCTAAGGATGCCCAGAAGTGAGGGGTGGTGGTAGGAAGAAAGGGCATTGCAGGAGTGGACAACATGGGTAAAGACAGGGAACTGGTAGACTCATGCCAAGATTTTCTCCAAACAAATTGCTTTTTCATCTACATACCTTGGATATTCTATGTTCCTCTTCACACATCCCTTTCAACCTTGTATTATGGTTGCATAGGGCACATCGTGGGCTGGGATTTAGCTCAATGGGTAGAGCGCTGCTCTGCAGTCTCTGAAGTCCTGAGTTTGATTCCCAGCACCGCAAAATGGGAGAAGGGCATGGCAATCCACTCCCAAGGCAATCCCAAAACAATCAGCCATTAAAAACCCTATGAGGATCACTATGAGTTGGACTCGACTGGATGACACCTAACAACAACAACAACAAGGGCACATCATTACCTAGAGTGTGAGCTCCCGTGTGCCACTCCCCGTGCTGGATATACTGTTGCATCCCACTCAGAGCGGGACACATGGTTGTTTTGATCTGTAGAGTGTGAAAGACTAAGTGAACATATATTCAACCAGTGATGCACTGAATTTATGACCAGAAGATCTGGGTCCCAGTGATATCTGTTCATTTCTCTGATGTCACTGCCTTCTGATGAAGATAAAATAATCAAATGACTAAGGTAGATGGTTACTTTGGCAACTCCCAGTGAACTATGCCACCCAACTTCCTGTGTATTCCTTTCTTGCATTAACTCAAAGTTTGGCCATGTGCCTTGCTTTGGCTAGTGGGGTATCAGAAAGCAAAGGTTTGGTGAACATAGTACATTGGGGCTTATCTCAGATTCTGCTCTGCTGGAAAGAACACATAGAAGGACCATGCAAGGAGCTACATGCAAAGAGAGAGGCCCTGACTCTACGTGGAAAGAAAGAGGCAGGCAGCTGTGCCAGCGTCCCAGCTGAGCCCAGCTCAGAATGCAGAATGATGAGAAATAAAAAATGATTCTGTTTTTAAGGCACTAGGTTTTGAAGTATGTTGTTGTAAAGCAATAGAAAACTGGAATCATTGCTTTCTTCATGGGATTGTCAAGACTATGTTATATGGCACCAGAAAGGAAGTGTGTAATCAGAAAGTGCTGAGCATTTGTGAGGGGCTCTATCTTTGGGCTTATGGATAGGTTGAATTCCATGCTGCTTTTCAGATCTATATCCATTGCAGAATTAGCCCGAGGCAGTCTCTTCTCTTATGAGAAATAATAGTACTATCCAATCAGCATAATCTTTGCTTTCTTCTGTGCCAACTCTCTTCTTCCCTGGGCAGCTAACCACCACCCCTATAAGGAACAGAAAGAGAGGGAGATAGAGAAAATAAAAGCACAATAAAATTTATAAATCCCCATATAGTCAGAGTTAGGAAAGATCTTCTAAATTCCTCTGTCTTAAGGGATAAGGGCTGTCAATGATTATAATTATCCTTTTAAGACACTAACAAATACATCTGAAGGGAAGGCTGAGCAAGAGGGAAGGGAGAGGGAGTTACCATGGTCTAAGAATTGTTGCTTTTGAATTATGGTACTGGAGACAAATATTGAATATAACACAGACTGCCAAAAGAACCAACAGATCTGTCCTTGAAGAAGTGCAATCAAAGTGCTCCTTGGAGGCAAGAACGGCTAGACAGCATCTGATGTATTTTGGATGTGTTGTCAGGAGGGACCAATCCCTGGAGAAGGACATCATGTTTGGGAGACTTGCAGGTCAATGGAAAAAAAGGAAGACCCTCAATAAATGGGGACACAGTTGCATGGACTTAAACATAAAGAAGATCCTGTCTGGCACAGTGTTGGGGAGTGTTTTGTTCTGTTGTACATAGGGTTGCTGTGAGTTGGACCCAACTCAACAGCACCTAACAACAACAACAACAACAAGGGGATAAGCCTCCATCTGGCCTATATCCAGAGATGATTAGGTTCAGGGGAATTGAATTATATGAACCAAATGCCCAAGAGACCAGTTGATCAACCACAATCCCAGTTTATCCATTTCCAGTGAGAAATGTAATTTCCAGGCCACAGTGCTAGGGTCTCTCAGGTGGTAAGGAAAAGATTACTCTGTGAAAACAGATTAGCTGAGCTGATAAGGGTTTCACATCAGGCACCATGAGGAAGTGAGGAAGTGCAGAGAACCATAAACCAGGAGCCTTGGGTATGTTGGTGAACTGTTACACTAAGCCTAGTTTTGCAACCTTTTTTACACCTGGAAATTTCTAACCAGGGAAAGAGGATACTTTCAGCTCTTCTAGTGTATAGGCTTACAGTATATAGAGAAATCAAGTCAGGGAGGTAGCTTCCCTTTCCCCAAAAAGATAGTAGAAAGTGAGTCCCTTCTTTTATGAAAAGCAAGGTAATAAAGTTGAAGGATCTGGAAAGTTCCTGAAAGATAATTATCTCCAATTCCAGCTGAGACACTTCTCTGGAATCCCTCCTCCAATGCTAGTGCTCCTGTATCCTCCAGTCTATACATTATTGCTCTTTTAAGTCAGTATTACAATGTTTGATTATATGCCAGATGCTAAACTCTGAGTTCTTAAGAGTTAGGATTATGTTTTACTCATCTTTTTCTGGCCAGTCCCAGCATAGTCACTGGCATACAGTGGTGCTCAATAGATGCACATGACATTCACTGAAAGTCTGATGTTTCTGGAATCTTAAACATTGCAATATTATCTCACTTAGAATGCTACCTCACCCTTTTATAGGACTTTTAAAGTGAAGAAATGCAGAAGTCACTGGATCACATGTCTGGCAAACTGCAGCTCAGGACTGGGAAGGCACCAGACTTTGTGGTCTGGTCCTCCTAATTTCTTGGCTTTCAGGTGCCTCCTCTATTATACCTCCTGCTTGGGAAATAAACTCCACTAAGACTCCACCTCCCACTCTCACCTTAAGAACTAAGCCTAAGGTCACAAAAGCCATTATGTCTCATTGAAATAAGAGTTTCTTTCATCTGTGCCCATTCATTCTTGCAGACCTATCCCCTCCACTCTACTCTTTGCATCTCATTTGGATTTCTTGTTGTTGTTAGGTGCTTTCAAGTTGGGTCAAATTCATAGTGACCTTATGTACAATGAAATGAAACACTCCCCAACACTCTGCCAAGCACCTGATCTTTTTTATGTTTAAGTCCATTGTTGCAGACACTGTGTCAATCCATCTAGTTGAGGGTCTTCCTTTTTTTTTGTTAACCCACCACTCTCCCAAATATGATGTCCTTCTCCAGGCATTGATCCCTTCTGACAACATGTCCAAAATACATCAGAGTCTAGCCATCCTTGCTTCCAATGCGCACTCTGGCTGCATTTCTTTTAGGACATATCTGTTGGTTCTTTTGGCAGTCCATGGTATATAGTCAATATTCATCTCCAGCACCATAATTGAAAAGCATCAATTCTTCCCTTGCATTCCTTATTCAATGTCCAGCTTTCACAACTATATGATGCAATTGAAATGGCCATGGCATGAGTCAGGTACACCTTCATCTTAAATGTGACATCTTTACTTTTTAGCACTTTAAAGAGGTCTTTTGCAACAGCTTTTCTCAATGCAGTATGTCTTTTGGTTTCTTGACTGCTGCTTCCGTAGGTGTTGATTGTAAAACCAAGTAAAGCAAAATCTTGAACAATCTCAATCTTTTCTCCATTCATATGAAGTTACTTACTGACTCAATTGTAAGGATTTTGTTTTGCTGATGTTGGGGACAATCTATACTGAAAAATGTGTTCCTTGATCTTCATCAGTAAGTGTTTTAAATCCTCTTCACTTTCAGCCAGCAAAGTTGTGTCATCTGCATAACCCAGGTTGTTAATGAGTCTCCCTCAAATCCTGAAACCATGTTCTTCTTCATAAAGTCCAGCTTCTCAGATTATTTGCATAGCATAGAGATCAAAGAGGTACAGTGAAAGGATATAACCCTGACACAAACCTTTCTAGACTTTAAACCAGGCACTGTTTCCTATTCTGTTTGAATGACTGCTTCCTGGTCCATGTACAGATTCCTCATGAGTATAATCAAGTGCTCTGGTATTCCCATTCTTTGTAATGTTATCCATAATTTGTTGTGATCCACTTCTAGGCAGTAGCTATTTTGGGGTAGTTGTGCAAGCGAGGCAAGAAAGAAGGCATTAAGCTTGTTGGGACCCAGGAGACATATTTAGAAGCTTTTACCTTCAAGTCTAAACTGGTCTTTCTCAAACTTGGTTTCTCTTTGAAAGCAGCTGGTGAACTTTAAAAACTATTGATCTCCAACCATCACCCCAGAGGGTCTAATTTTAATTAATCTGGGTTACCTCCAGGGCATTGGGTATTTAATTCCCTAGTTTATTCCCAGGTTGAAAACCGCTGACATACATTCCTCATTATCTTCACCCTTTGACAAAAATTAGATTCAAAGCCTAGGTCAGCGGCCCAAAAACCTAGCACCTACCTGCTCCTTCTGCAGTCTGCATTGCGAGGTCTGACAAAAATCAGCGCGCGCGTGGATGCTAAACTAGCAACCGCGGCAGGGCTGGGCTAGTGGGCAGGGCTGCGTGTGGCCCAGCCCCTGCACGCCTATCGGCGCGCGGTGCGGGCCCTGACGTCACTCTTGTCAGGGTCTGGGCACATGGGTGGCCGGATGCGCTGAGCGGGGCGCTGCGAGGCAGCCGAGTGCTGGGAGCAGCGGCCGCTGGTGCGGGGAGGGGGGAGGGGTGGGACGGCGCGCAGCGTTGGGTGCTTGCACTAGGGGCCCGTGCGGTGCCTTCTGCTCTTCCGCAGCCGTCTAGGCTTTTTTTCTTTCTTCTTTGCAATTTCGAACATTTTGCAAGACGAGTGGTTGGAGGCAGGCGAGAGCATCCTGCGTGTCTCCCGGCGGCACTTGGTGCGCGCTCCTGGGGCCGTCAGCACTGAAAACTCTAAGGCGATTTTTGTTTTGGGGGGGTTCTTCTTAATATTTTTATGCAGATGTATTTATAAAGATATAAGTAATATTTTTTTCTTCCCTTTTCTCCGCCGCTTTGAAAGCGACTACTTTTGGCAAAGGACAGAGGATAATCTCAGCAGCATTTCGGGGGACGATTGGCCTTCTCTTTAAAAGAAAAAAAAATTGAGTGCATCGCGATGGAGAAAATGTCCCGACAGCTTCCCTTGAACCCCACTTTTATCCCGCCTCCCTACGGCGTGCTCAGGTCCCTGCTGGAGAACCCGCTGAAGCTCCCCCTTCATCACGAAGACGGTGAGCGCTGCCGCGGCGCCCGCCGCTCCTTTCCTCCCGGTTGTCCCCTCTGGGAAGGGATGGCGCTCCCGGCGTCCCCTCCTCGGCCAGGCAGCCCCGCTGGCTTCATCTCTCCTCCTCTCCCTTGTCCCATGGCGCCCCAGCCCAGCTGCGATGAGATTGAGGAGCTCACCTATCTACCTACCTCCTCCTCCTCGTCCTCCGCCTCAATTTAAAAAAAAAAAAAAAGAGGAGGGTAGGGTTGGGGGAGTCCCTCCTGAGCAACATTTAAAGTAGCGCTGGGGACTTGGCCCAGTCCTGTGTCTCGCGGTGCAGGTGGGAGGTAAACCTGACAGGTAACGGGAGGACGAAACCCACCGGGCTGGAGAGGAGAAATCGGGGCCTGGTAGGGCATGGGGACTCAAATAAAGGGGCCTCACTGTGTAGCCTGGGTATTGGAATTGTGTTACTGCTTCCGTTGTTTTTGTGTTTGCAACGCAAGAGGTGTGAGCAGAGAAACATTTTCTCTTGCGGCAGAGTAATTCAGAAAGGGGGGTGGGGGCTGGTCGGGGGAGTGGTCTATCGGCGGGAAGCTGTGCACGCCTCCAGCGCTGACAGTTCCCGGTCGCACGTTTCCTGGCGGGAGGGGAGAGTGGAGCAGGCTCACGTGTAACGGCGCAGGAGCCTCCTCGGGCTTGAGCCCTTTCTTGGTAAGTCCCAGACCTTCCCTAGGCAACCTTGGCTTTGGCGGGAGATAGAGGGTTTATAAAACGGGACACGGAACTGATGCCCCCACGGATTTGTCATTTGGGTCAATGTGGTTTCATGCCTTCAGTATCAGTTACAAATGCGAATCATGCAGCTCATTCGTAAAGTCTTGAAAGCCCAATAGCTTGGGAGCATTTGCACCTTCTTGCCTAGGAGAGGACAACCTGTTGCCTTGCAAACTGCAAGAGGTGAGGTGTTTGCAGTCTGCAGACCATAATACCCCCCCCCCCCTTAAGGAATAGCACTTGGGAAGAAGGGACTTGTAGGCAAGCTTTTGCATCTGTGAATGTTTTAAGTCAGATTCTTGCATGAGACTATACAGGGTTAGAATGGATGGTGGCGGAGTCTGTGTTTCTCTGAGGGAAAAAACAAACAAAGAAAAAACAAACTCAGAAGCAAATTCCTTAATCCCAGGTTCCACCCACGCCTGAGTACTAGACTTGGCAAAACGCAGAGTGCCCGGTAAAGACCTAATGGGTGAGCAGTATTTCCAGCTAGGAAATAGCTGCATACCTCCGTCATAGGTATGTAGAATACCTCACCTTTGTCATCAGCCCTGCTTTTGAAAGGTTGCCTAAGTGTGTAATTTTTGTGAATTTGATAATGCTTAAATGTTTGGGGAAGACAATGAAGAAAACACTTTTTATGTATCTATGTATCCCTTTTGTTTAAAAAACAAAAGCAAAATTAGGTGTCCCAGTAGCCTTTGAAGCAAACACATATAGGCTCAGAAAGTTTTCATTTTTCTTCTCTGGTTCCTTCTAAGTATCACAGCCTCTGTGTCTTCCTTGTGAATGGGAATAATTGCTGTTTTGCAAGTTTACTATTGTATTTTGAAATAATATATGTTAAGAAGCACACGTATGGTGGGTACTCAATACAAGGTATTAAAGAAGGGTGGAGAGTCCCTGTTTTACCAAGAGTAAGAGAACAAACTCATTGGGTTTGTAGGGCTGAATGACCTCATACTGTTACCGTGATAGATGTCTGAAAGATAAATCAAACCTGGTTATTTGGAGATTCCTTAAACATTCCAGCAGTTGTATGTGATCACAGGTGTTCATTTACTTATCTGCTCAAAGAATGCACTGAAGACTATGCTCTTGTTTTTATCCTAGATCAGCTGGTAGCCCTGTCCCAGAGACTAGTGCTTTCTTTCCAAAGTAAATAGGAAGAGATTGAAAAACAGGCAGAGGTCCATGTCCCGCCTGAACTTTTAACTCTGGATCCACAAAGACAGCACCCAGAGGACCCTGGTGCACTCCTGAGATGTAGTTTTGGGATCGAGACCAGGGAGGGTGGTGAAAGAGCAACACTTTCTTTTCTTTTTTAAAAAAGTCCAACTTTCCCTTCTTCTGCAGCATTTAGTAAAGATAAAGACAAGGAAAAGAAGCTGGATGATGAGAGTAACAGCCCGACAGTCCCCCAGTCAGCATTCCTGGGACCCACCTTATGGGACAAAACCCTTCCCTATGATGGAGATACTTTCCAGTTGGAATACATGGACCTGGAGGAGTTTTTGTCGGAAAATGGCATTCCCCCCAGCCCGTCACAGCATGACCACAGCCCTCACCCACCTGGGCTGCAGCCGGCTTCCTCAGCTACCCCCTCGGTCATGGACCTCAGCAGCAGGGCCTCTGCACCCCTTCACCCCGGCATCTCATCTCCAAACTGTATGCAGAGCCCCATCAGACCAGGTAAACTCTCAGGGGTTCTGCCTCAGATGGAGGAGGGTGAAGGGGACAGATGGGGAAGTGGTGTGTGTTACACATGTCCGAACACTCTGGAGGTTTTCAGAGGTTCTCCTGCTTCAGTGAACATCCCTGTCTCTCACCTGGAGAATCAGTTAAACATGGATTCTGTGGGCCTATCCCTAGAAATGCTGACTTTTCAAGTCTGGAGGGAGAACTCAGGAATATGCATTTTAACCAGCTCCTCACGAGATTCCCATGTGGCTGATCCAATGGCTGTGGTTTAAGCTACAACAATCCCCGATTAATGATTTGGCTAATGGGAACAACCATCTCATCTCCTATCTCTTTTCCTCATTTCCCAAACACAGGTAATAGGATCTTGCTGGATGATTTGGGTAGACTCTCTATAAGGCTTGGTTTATCCACATTCATTCTTCTCTGGCCTGAAGGGGGAAAATGTGAGTAGGGATGCAGGCCAGATGTTGTTGTTGTTGTTGTTGTTATTATTATTATTGTCATCCATCTTGTTTTGTCATTGAGAACCAGAACTTAAAGGCAGGCTCTCCTATTAACTGAGGCTTAGCTTCTTTTTTCTTAGCACCAGACAACATCTCTCTCTCTCTGTCACTATTCCTACAAACCAATCTGTTCTCATATTGTTTTCATTTTCTTCTGTCCATCACACTTAGTCCACCTTTATCAAAGCCTGGAATGCCGCAGTGTTGGCTGTAAATGGTGTTGGATATGATATAAAAGCATCACCTGGAAAGACCAGCACGTTAAAACTCATTGCTAAATGCACAGGGATAAACAGACTGAGGCATCTCTGGCTTCATGCTTTTAGCACCCTGTAGTACAAAATGAACAGGAAGAAAGATCATTTCATGTGCATAGGTACCAGGAACAAAGATTCAGCCTGAAACATTGACAGGAAGGTCACCCAGAGGAGGGCCTTAGCTACAGGGGAAGACAGCGAGCAGGACAATGGAAGATTTGTGTTAGAGATTGTTTCTGAACTTGGTGTCCTCGACTTCATGCACAAATTTCTGTGACACACAGAGTGAGACTTAAATGGAAGGAAATGAGAGGAAGGAGGAAGAGAATACCCTTGCCTTGATATATTAGTATTGGAGTTAAAGTTCACCCTTTCACATGTCTCTGAGCTTTCAAATCTCTGGTGTCCTTTCCCTAAAATCCACTTCGATTGATAACCCAATGCCACTGGCTTTAATAGAATGAAGTCTTAACCTCCAGCCACCCCTGGAGGCTGCAGAAACTTCAGCAAATGCTCCTTTATGTGAAGCAGAGGCCCTACTATGTGTAATGCATAGTGCCACTACATTTACTTTCTTCCTGGGAACAGCCAGCCAGCAAAACACATAACCCTTCCAAGTGGGAAACAACCAGCAGGAAAGGGATCAGAGCCCCAGGGAATGGACGGACACATTGGTGTCTCAGTCATGCTCCTGTGCAGGGACACTTTTGCTACTTCATAGCTGTGTGGCCTTAGAAAAATGACATAACCTCTTGGAGTCTCAGTTTCCCTGTGTGTTAATGTTGTTGTTAGGTGCTGTCAAGTTGGGTCCAACTCACGAAGACCATGTGTACAGCAGACGGAACACCCCCGACACTGTGTCATGCTCAGCACTCTGTCAGTGCTTCTCTGCTCTTCATAGGGTTTTCAATGAGTGGATTGATTTTTGGGGAATGGGCTGCCAGATCCATCTCCCAATCCTTTTATGTAGAAGGGTATATATAATTTCTATTTGATGGGGTTATTGTGAAAATTAGGGGTAATACGATCCAGGGTCAGATGACTAGCCCTGGCTGCTTCATTAATGGGAGTGCTTGTGGTTGTTGTCATATCTATGTCAATTTTTACTTTTTATTTCAAACCTTGTCCTCTGAAATACCTTCTTAAAGCAATTAGGTACAGTGTATAAACTTCCTCTAGTGGGAAATTTCAGGAGATTTTGTACAAGAGTTATTGACTGGGGATGTTCTGACTGAGAGTTAAAAATCAGGAATTTGGAATTTGAGGCTTAAATCATTTGTCCTTCTTAGAAACTATATTGATCAATGGCTCTCCAATACGTGAGATGCTCTAATCAGAATTGCGATCTATAGTGAAGAACTCTCAGGTTTAAGTGCATGTCATTTTGTTACGTTATGATAAAAAGATATGCACTAAGGGTCTGGAAATAAGATCTTTATTTAAATATCTTTTTTAGAATTAGGGAAATACACCTCAGAATCATTTTCTTCTTTGAATTGAAAACTTGATGACAGTCCTAATAGCAAAGAAAAGAAGTTAAAGCTCTTCTTCAAACTCTAAACAGATGAAATTGTACTCTGTTCTTGGTCATTATAAAGATTATAATGTGAAATGAAATTCTAGGGGATATAGGCTTGATGGATATATATCACAAGCAAGCCTGAAAAAGGAGACAGTTCTTGGTTATTCTGTGTAGCTCAAATGAGTGACCAGAATAGAAGTACCAAGTGAATCTGGAAAAAAATAAATCCTCAGAAGGGAAGAACACAGATGTAGCCATGAACATTCTGGGAAATGTATAATTTCAGTCTTCGCTGGGATTTTTCAACACTGGCACTATTAATGTTTTGTGTAAGTCTTGTAGAACACTGTCCTGTGCATTGTAGGATGATTAGTGACATCTCTGCCCCTAGATGCCGTAGCACACCCCCACACACACACACCTAGAAGGTGTGACAAGTAAAAATGTGTACAGACACCTCCAAATGTCCCCTAGGGATAAAATCACTCCCAGTTGAGAGCCAAGTCTAGACCTTAGACTTGCACAGCAAATCTAGACTTAATGCAGAGTCCTGCCACACAAATAGGTGCTTTTCACTTCTCGTAATACTTTATGACAAAAATTTGAGAGTGTTAGGAGCCATTTAGTTGCGAAAAAGAAATTGTGTGTGTGTGTATATATATATGTGTGTGTGTGTGTATATATATATTGGTACTGGGGGTTGAACCCAGGGCGTCATGCTTGCATGTTTTGCAAGTGCTGGACCACTGAGCTGCACCCCCAGCCCATTTTTTTTAGTTTTTGAGATAGTATCTCCCTAAATTATACAGACTGACTCTGATGTCAAGCTTGCCATCCTCCTGCCTCTGCCTCCTGAGTCTCTGGGATTACAGATGTGCTGTATGGCGCCTGGCTCCAAGACATAGTATATTAATAAGAGCATCCTTATACATTTTCAGTTGCTAAGTTGTCAGGCTAATCTGGAGATAATTGCAGAGCAATTGCTTTCAGCTGTTTCCCCACATACATCTTTTGAGTAATGTTCAATGCCATTGTGGTGTTAGTGCTACCTGTCTGGTTGAAAGACGATGAAGATATAAACTGACAAATTATGCATGACGAGATCTACCCCAAGGGCATCTTGCAATGACAAGATGAGCATTTTTGTGAATTTTCAAAACTATGTACCATGACTGCTCCCTGAGCCCCCTTTTATATTTTGTACACCCCAACCCTAATCTTCTCTCTAGCTGAGACTGCAGAACAAATCAAGTATCTAAAGAAACACAACCTTCTCTGAAGAAATTCCCTAGGGATGCACCAACCCTGATGTGGGGATGGTGTGTAATTGCTAAGTTTTCTGGGCTTCCCTGTCCACAAGAGGAAGGGTGGTGGTTTTTTGGACACAGAAGCCACCTACAGGGCCTTCAGAGTATCTTAGTTCAGCATCCCTCCTGTTCTCAGTCCAGCAGGGGTGGCAGGAGTCAATCTGAAGTCTCTGATGTTTGTACTCAGATGCTATCAGAGGTGGTACTTGGGGTTGCACTCCTGGAAGTATGTACTGGGTACTGGGAAAAATAAGGATCTGTTATCCCTGAGAATTGAATGATTGCTTTAAGGACAGCTCTCCCCTTAGGGAAAGTCATCTATAGCCAGCAAAGGCAGAGTTATTTTTAAATCCCATGCTTGTAAAGCTAGATTTGAAACCATTTCCTTTAGTGGTTTTTCTTTGAAAACCTTGGGGGTGTCCTACCAATTTTAAGCCCATACTCAGCTAAGAATTAAGAAGGCTCTCTCTCCAGTTCAGAGCCTGGAGACTGGGTTATGATGAAAGCTGGGTGCAGAGGAAAGTGAAACCCCTTCAGTGTGGTTGTGTGTAGGAAGAGGAGGGCATCCGTGGGTGGTGTAAGGGAAGGAGTACTGGAGGGGGAGATCACTGTGCCTTTGCAGTGGAGAATTTGTGTTCTTTTTCTGCCGCCTGTCTTTTGTGATAGATATTTGGTCTGGAAGGAAAATGCTGGCGTGGGCTGTGTGCAATGCAGGAGGGGAGCTCTGTGCTGGTGGTTTGGGGATGGTGGAAGGTCCTAGTGAGGCAAGAGGATTCTCTCGCTCTTCTAAATATCGTGAGATGAAGCTCCCCTTAAGGGCCTGCAGGTTCTTTTTTTTCCCCTATCCAGCATATAGATTACCTGCAGGTTCAGAGCACTGTGCATGCCAGGTGCCAGGTATGGTACTTGGGCTATCTTGGAAATTTCTTATTCATCAGGATCAAGGGAATCATGAAAGGGAGGGAGAGAGTCTACTCTGTTCTGGAGGTAGGCAGACTATTCTCTCTCTCTCTCTCTCTCTCTCTCTCTCTCTCTCTCTCTCTCTCTCTCTCTCTCTCTCCCTCTCTAATTGTTTATCTTCTCCACCAGCCCTGTAAAGGACAGGCTTGCCCTGTTCTCTCAGCTTTACCATATTGCTGACATTCACAGGAAAGCAGTCACTAGCCTATGGCAAGAGTTATTTTGGAAGCAGAATAGAAAGCAGGGCAACTTGGTGGTAGGAGTATAGGCTCGAGATTCAGGGGCTTGGGTTTTACTGGTTGGTGTTTTTTGCTGTACTGGACGTTGAACCCAGGGCCTCAAGCATGCTAGGCAAGTGCTCCGCCACTGAGCCGCACCTCTGGCAACCTTACTATTTTTTATTTTGAGTCAGGGTCTTGCAGGCTACCTCTGACCCCGAACTTGCAATCCTCCTTCCTTAGCCTCCTGAGTCCCTGGGAATATAGGCATGTGCCATGGTCCTTAGCCGGGGCTTGGGTTTTGATCTTAGACCCACCCTTGTTTTGCCATGTAATTTTGTGTTTATTACTTAGCCTCTTTAGGCCTCAGTTTACTCATCAATTGAATGACGATTATAAACAGTCTCTCTACTCCTGGGTTTTACCGGGGTTAAAAAAGATAACACATGGCAAAGCATGGTGCGGCACCTGGCACAGGAATGCCCTCTCAGTGCATAGTGCCTTTATGAGGGCAGTGGCCTGGGATTAGGGAAAAGAATGACTGGGCTCTGAGCCCCCATTCTCCTTTTAGGGATGTGTTCATCCAGTCCTCTTCCCTGTACAAAAATAGGACATGCTTTTTTTCTTTTTTCTCTTTTCTTTTTTTCCTTTCTTTCTTTTTTTCCCAGCATGCCTGACACTCTGTGCAGCTGACCTGACCTTTCTCTCCCTTCTGGTTAGGAAGAATTGCTTCCCTGATGTTAGCCCAGCAGCATCGCTTCTAGGTTAGCAGCTCCTATTCTGCCAGTGTGGAAACAGCCACTCTCTTGGTGCCCAGCCCCCCAGCTGTTGTGGGAGCCCAGGCAACCCTGGCTGCCTGCCTGCAGGACTGTGTGCTCCAGACACGTGGCTGTGCCCTGTGGAGCTTGCCCGACTCTGGGTGGTGTGCTGGCTTGCCTTCTTTTTTCCCCTTCTGCCCTCCTCCCTTTCACTTCTCTTCCCAGGAGAACTGTTGCAAGTGCCAGCGAGCAATTGTAATCCTGACCCTGGCATGAGAAAGCTGAGCTCTGGAGGGCAGTCAATAGGCCAGAGAAACCTATTCTGTCCAGCATTTGAGCCAGACCCCAAGCCCGGCCCTCCACTCAGCCTTTCTGCCCAGAGGCCCCATCTTCTCTTCACCACTGTGGGGGGCAGGATTCCTGGAGGCCAGCTCCTGCCAAGGGCCTTGGCAGAGTCTTTCCAGTTCAGCACTGTGCCTACCAGACTAGAAAAATAGCACTAGAAAGACAGAATTAGGTGGAAGAGAAGGAAAGAGAGTGGGGGAAATGCCTTGCTAACATCCTAATGCAGAAAGCCAGAGGGCAAGAAGACAGCACTGATTTATTAGCATTCTCAAGCACCTCTCTTCCAGCCAGCACTAATCACTTTTACCCAGGAATCATTTTTTATGTCTCAGCAATGAAAATAGAGGGAAGAGGGAATATAGTAGGGGAAATAATGAGAAGAAAATTACTTGAAAAAAATATGTTAGGGAGGGACAGGATGGTACAGGGTCTGAGTTTGATTCTGTAATGGGAGTGGTTGAGAATATTGGTCATAGTTCATACTTTTCATTTATTATATTTGACAGTGTCCCTAGGAAACTTTTTTTTTTTTTGGAGGTACTGAGGGTTGAACCCAGGACCTCTCACTTATATGCTTTACAAGTGCTGAACCACTGAGCTGCATCTTCAGCCCATTCTTTTGCTTTTTTGAGACAAGGTCTTGCTAAATTATGCAGACTGCCTCTGGTCTCGAACTTGTAATCCTCCTGCCTCTGCCTCCCAAGTCACTGGGATTACAGGTGAGCACCACCGTGCCTGGTGCTCCCAGCAAACATCCTGAGCTGAAGTTGTTGAACTTTTTGTTTTGCCATAGACCTAAATTTCCTTAAGACCTAGTGGTCTGGGGGCTCACCACTCACCACATTTATCAAAATGTCCTGTGTTTGGGACCCGGATTGATACAGGCAATGTGGCAATGTGTTTTAGAGCACAAGATCCAGTCAGCAGACCTGAGTGTAAATTCTGCCACTTCCAGGCTTCATCACAGGCTCAGGCAAGTCCTTTAAGTGATCTGGGCTTCTGATTTCCCATCTGGAACTCTGGAATAATCAGTGGATCTCCTGCCGAAGATTGTTGAAGGTCACATGAGCCAGCCCATGTAGATTGTAGGCACAGTGCCTGGCACACAGTAAGTGTTCAATAACAGCTGCTGTGAGCAGCATCCTCGCCACCACCGAGTCTCATTTCTCCTAGATGACTTCACATGAGATTCAGAAAGCGTCTGGATACTTTTTCCCTCCTAGCCAACTAAGGACTGTTGCCAAAGAATCTGAATTTCTCCCTTGCCTAGTCTTGCTCATTCCCCTCATAGCCTCTGAGTTTTAGGTGACCTTGGGTAGCCATCTATAACCTTTACTGATTTCTCTTTCTTTTAGGATTATCAAACCAATCAAACAAACAAAATGCTATTTGAAGATGTTCTTGGTTATATTTATCCCATGAAATATTTGTTAGTAAGTCAATCAATGCCACAATTGCATTTTAATAGTAGGTATTAATAACTATTTGGGAGAAGGACCTGGCAACCCCCTCCCAAAAATCAATCTGTCATTGAAAACCCTATGAACAGCAGAGAAGCACTGACAATAGTGTTTCCCCTGTTGTACAGAGGGTCACTATGAGTCGGATACCTACTCGACGGCACCTAACAACAACAACAACAACAATTAATAACTATAATGGGAGAAGGGCCTGGCAATCCACTCCCAAGGTAATCCTGAAGCACTCAGCCATTGAAAACCCTATGAGGGTCGCTATGAGTCAGATACTGACTCGACGGCACCTAACAACAACAATTAATAACTATATTTGAAGGCAATGTAATGACCTCAGGAGTAAGGAAATCATAGAGGCATGTAATGATGCTGGAAAAGGAGAGGGGTTTAGTTCATTCTCCTGCTTATAAGCAAAGCTGTATATAAATATTCCAGAAAAACAATATCTTCTCCCTCCAGATTTTCCCTTGATGGGTCAGTCCTTTAACTTTCTGCACCTTCATTGTCTCATCTGCAAAGCGACATCCTTGCTGTGTTTATGTGACCTTCCTAAAGTGAAGGTGCAAAAGGGTCCATTGGGGCATCTGGCACACAGTGGGCTGGCCTTTCTCACAGTCAGTTCTAATTTTCTCTAGCAAGTGGTACTATGATTAGAATGAAACAAGTCAGGGGTAGTAGGAGGCAAAAAGCAAAGTAGATGGTCTTCAAAGCAGCATCAGTTTGTTCTTTGCTTACTTTGTGTGTCATGGAGAAGATAGATAAGGGAATGACTTGGCTGCTGGTCTTGAGGGCATAGCCACTTCATGGGGAGGGTAGAACTCATAGGCAAAGGGATGAGCTGCAGAACAGACCAGCATGTGATGCATATGTGATGGGTTTGTAGGGGTCAATATCTAGTGAAAAGAGGAGGATGAAAGGTTGATCAAGAGGATGCAGTAAAAATTTTAACATAAGGGAGCAGTGCAGACCATAAGAGCTGCCAGAACCCACAAGAAGCTGCCATTGGTCAAGCAGGGCTGCCTCGGTGTGTGGCTTCCTGGAATAGCCAGACCTTCTCTTGGTCCTTGAAAGGCAAGGTAGAAGAGGCAGGTTGGGGATTGGGTTGTTGTTGTTAGGTGCTGTCAAGTCATATCCAACTCATAGCGACCCTCATAGGGTTTTCAATGGCTGATTGTTTTGGGATTGCCTCAGGAGTGGATTGCCACATCTTTCTCCCATTTTTGCAGTGCTGGGAATAGAACCCGGGACCTCAGAGACTGCAGAGTGCCACTCTACCAAATGAGCCAAATCCCAGCCTGGGGATTGGGTAGTGAGGGCTCAAAACTGTGGAAGTGGGAATGCCCACAGGATGTTTAGAGGAACAAAGTACAGATCCAATTTGGCTACTGTAGAAAATTCATAGGAAGAAGGAAGGAGATCAATGGGAAGGGTTGGTACTGGTCATGATGACAGTTTCATGAATACTAGGTTCCAGAGCCTGACCTGTGTCCAGTAGTCAGTGGGGAGCCATTGAAGGTTTTTGAGCAGGGAAGGGGCAATGTGGACATTTCCATTTGGGCTCAAGGTTGGATTTGAAACATCTTTAGAAACTTGACAATAGTTTCCTCTAGCAAACCAGGATTTCCTTATTTTATTATTTTGTAAATAAATACTCTCCCCTGAATATCAAATAGATTTTTTAAATGTAGTGTTCTAATGATCTAAATGAAATAATTCCAAAACATATGGTTTAGGCTTCACTTGTAAAGCCCATAATTTTGGGGATGGGGCAAGCACTCTTTGGTAAGAAAATAGTTGAACAAATTTGAATGCTTTAGAATTTAAAAGTCTAAAACCAGGACTGGTCTCATATAAGTAAAAATAAAATAGATTTTAATAAACTCAACCATTAACATTCATTCCTCTTAAATGTCTCTACTTTATATGGCTTACTAGGGTTGCAAAAAGTATATTGAACCAATTTGGGGGTGGGGTTTGAAGGCACAGTCTTGCTATTGTAGCCCAGGCTGGTCTTGAACTATCTTCCTGCCTCAGTGGGCTGAGTACTGGGACCACAGACATGTACCACCATGTCCAGTTGAACCAGTTTCTACGAGTGTGATCACACACATGTGTGCAGGCATGTGTATGTGTATCTATGCACGTAAGATGGGGGTAGGGAGTAAATGCCTCAGTCATACAAATGGGACTTGATTATAGGGATTACCTGTAGCAATGATATCAAGCTAAAAATACTTAGCCAAGTTTCTGGCCAGCTTGTTAATTTTATTCCTGAGGGACAAACGAATCATTATTGCACTTTTGCATGCTTAAGTCCTGACCTTATATTTGTGGCTCCCTTCTTTCCTGAAACCAGCATGAATTGTACATCATGCTTAGATAGGGGAGGGTGGGTGGTTTGTACTGGGGCTGCTGCTGAAGGAAAGGCCCTTGGTGGGAGGGCACAGGATAAGGGTGTTGCTGAACAGCACCTGCATGAAATGACTTGTTCAAGTTCCCTTGACATCAAGCCAGCTTTATGGGAGCCTGGGAGAATTGCCATAAGCCAAACCAGTTTACTTACATAAAAAATAACAGACAACGTGTGCATTTTTACCTCCAGCTACATACAGTAGTCAATTACAGGGATGTTGGCAGGATCAAGCATCTGTTGGGGGAGAAACTATATAGGACTTGTTTCTGTTCCATCCATGTCTGGTAGATACCAGCTCCATGACTGTCTGTGAAAAGTCCTAAAATGCTGGTGTTTGTTCTTTTTGGAGTTTAACAAATATCATGATTGCCTTAGCTCATTTCTCATTTTCTCTCCTGAACAGTGACACGACTCCCCTGTCACGTCAATTCCTAAAAGTTTTGTGTTTAGAAGGTTAATTTGGGATTCTTTTATTGTTATTATTAATGATTTTTGGAAGAATGCTTTGGAATCTGGGGTCTTAAAGTGGGATGTAGATTGTCGCTAATTAAACTCCCTTGGCTCACCAGTATTGCCTGGGAGTCCCTGGATCCCTAAAAACAATGAGTGCCTGCTACAGAAAGATGCTTCAGGGACCCACAACACTAAATCATCTGTGACAAAATGATCTCTCAGAAAGCAGGATTGCATAAACGAATCAATGGAAATAAATGCCTTGGCAGAAACTCCTTGAGTGGGGAAGAGCGATGCTTTCTTCTCTCATTAGCTCTGGTGAATAGGCTGCTCTGATGTCTTTGCTGAGGGACTCAGAAGAGGTGCTGAGAGGTCTCACTGCTCTCTCAGGGCTGCTGCTCCTAAGGGAAAGAGTTAAGCAGGCTGTCTGCTCATGCACACCAAATGCCTCCTGAATTGAACTAAATGGGAGAGGCGAAGGTTTGCCGGGGAAAGGATGCCATGGGGTCCTGCCCAATGGAAATCAACATAGTAAACCAGATGAACAAGATCATCCAGGTTTGCAGTAATCAGATTACCCAGAACAGAGATCACAATACCCCAACATATAAAAGTCCTTTTAAAGACATGGGCAAATGAAGTCCACCTGCCCCACAATTTGTGCAGAAGACTTAATTCGCCTTGAGATGGATTCCTTAGGACAAGGGCTTAGTATGGCTGAAGGACACCAGGCAGGCTTTGCTAGAGAGAACTATGAAATGTAGCAAGGAGACTGAGCACAGACCCAATCAGAATGGTATTGCTTTTAAAAGGCCAAAGGCCGTTGAAAGGTTTACCGAGGAAAAGGTAGATAATATAAAGTGTGAAGACTGAAATGAAGCCTTGATCGAGTTTCTGAGGATAAGAAAAGATAAATTTCCAGAACTGACTTCATAAGAATTCATAGAATTCGTTTCATTACAATCTCTTTATATTAATATAATTTCTCAGGGGGACCTGGGTGTCATGTTTCCTCATAGAATCAAAAATATGTTTATTTTAAATGGCCAGTAACAGAGGAATGATTTTTAAATGATATTTAGATCTGTGTCAAGAAAATAAGTTGTTTTCTAGCTTATAAGTGAGAATTACTCAAACTTAATAGTGCAGTTTTTGCATTCCTTAGACATTTGAAGGTGTATGACAGGAAGTTTTAGTATTACATGTATTTAGGGTAAAGAAACATTTGGGGGCTCCTTATATTCTCTTTCTTTTGACCCTTCAGCTTGCCTTGCAGTAACATTGCACTGACTTAGATTTTATGATCTAGAATTGATTAAACTGAAATTTATATTGTTGGTCTTCTTTATAAAGAAAGATATTACCAGACTAATTATGAAAGCAAAATTCGGGGTGGGGGGGCACATTTAACTTGTTCGAGTACAAAATCATCTTTAAAGATTTTAACCATATATACATAAATCGGGGCTGGGATTTAGCTCAGTTGGTAGAGCGCTGTGCTGCAGTCTCTGAGGTCCTGAGTCCAATTCCCAGCACCACAAAAATGGAAGAAGGACCTGGCAATCCACTCCCAAGGCAATTCCAAAACAGTCAGCCATTGAAAACCCTATGAGGGTCGCTATGAGTCGGATACCGACTTGATGGCACCTAACAACAGCAACAATACATAAATCGATGTTCTGAAGCACAAATACACATTAATGATGAGCAAAAGAATTTCTGTCCTTCAGCCGTTTCAGTAATTCAAATCAGCATGCCCACCATATCATTGCAGTCCCCACCACATTTGCCACTCCAGTGCTAAAGTTTTGTATTTTTAAGTTAAATCTTCATGTAAGCATATGGAACAAAAAAGAGCATTTTTTTTTCACTTACCTGCCATCAGAGAGGATGTCTTAGACCAATGCCCAAGGATGATGGTTTTCACTTGAATTTTACGAATGGAGTAGGCGTCTGTCAGAGTACCTTCCTCCAAGTCTTCCTGGTCTTTTCATAAGAGGCAGTGCCAAACATGGTGGTGGTTAAACTTCCAGCCTTGGCATAAATCTTGGCTCTACCATTTACCAGAGGTGCTACACCTCTGCCTTTGTTCTCTGTGTTGTAAGAAGGGATGAGAAGTCCTGGCTCCCAAGACTGCTAGAGGAAGAAATGAGATGGTACATGGGAAGCACGTAGAACAGTGCTTGCTATGTAAGTGTGGCTTTCGTCACTTTTATTTGTGCTCTATAATTACTATTTCTTCTCTTCTTCCACCTCCATCATCATCTTACGGGCACTGAAGTAGGAGTTCACCTTATGCTGTAGCATTCATGGCTGGAAACTGCGTCCCACCTTTGGGGCTAGTTAGGGAAGAAAGGGTCACAAAGAGGTAGAGTAGGTGGACATCATGTGTATTTATACCTGTGGGAAGATGCACCGCCCCTTTGCAAGCCCCACTGTGTTCCCATCACCATTAGCACTTCGTGACTGCCTACTTTCTGGGGTAGCTCCTCTAATCAACATCACATGCTTTACGAGCTGGGCCTTTTCTATTTTCCTTGCCTTTTCTTTTTTTTTCCTTTTTCATTTTAAAAATAATTTTTATTTATTTATTTTGTGCAGTACTGGGTGTTAAGCTCAGGGCTTCACACATGATAAGCAAGTGCTCTGCCACTGAGCTGTACCCTCAGCTCCTTTTGTATTTTGAGACAGGGTCTCACTAAATTGCACAGGCTACCTCTAGCATTGAACTTGTGATCCTCTTGCCTCAGCCTCCTGAGTCGCTAGGATTATAGGTACCTGCCATGGTCCCAGGCTCCAGGACTTATCTTTTATCTCTATACTCCACCATCCCCTGATGCTGCTGTGCCCAAAAGAGCTTGAGTGGGTAGAGGTGACCGGGAGCTCATGTGTGTTTCCTTGCATGCTCTTGAGCCTTTCCAACATGCTGGAACATTTATGCCTGGGGTGTCTTCGGTTTTCTTTTGGAGGACACCTCTGGGTCACGACAGAGAGAAGTGGCTGTTCCCCATTGTTGGTAGCAGTCTATTGAGTGGGGAAGGGAGGAAGGTGGGCTTCAAAAACTGGAAGAAGCCCCAGGCTTCTGCTCCCTTTCACAAGAATCTCTCAGATGTTCTTTTCTGAATGCCTCACCACATGGGGAGGTGGCAGGGAGGTCTCAGCTTCTTGGAGTAGAATGGAAACATAAGGGAATTGAGAAAACAAAAGTAGATTATTTGGAAAAAAATGTGTAAAAACAGTTTTATCCAAAGGAGACAACTAGGAGTTGATTGATTTAAGAAAAAAGATTAATTTGCTATGACTTTGGTTTTCCACCAGACTAGAGGTGTGGAGTTCTCGCTGTGGATCTTGATACAATATGTCATGTACTATAATGTGGGTGTGGCAGGATAAGGCTATTGAAGGTACTGCAGTCTTAAGGGATTATAAAGTACAGTGACATCAAACTAAGCAATGTTTTTCCCTCCTGAGAGAGCTCTTGAATTCCAGCTAAAGCTCCTTCAGCATATTTTCACATCCTATCAAATATCTCTGGGCCCCACTTTTATAAAAGGCACAATGCTCCTACATTTAAGTCAGCTAAATACAAATGAGCCTGCAGCCAGAGCACTGTGGCGTCTAATCTTGTCACATCTTGGAAGCTAAGCAGGGTCAGACCTGGTTAGTATTTGGATGGGAGATCGCCTGGAATACCAGGTGCTGTAGGCTTGGGAGAAGGACCCAGCAACCCACTCCCAAAACAATCTGCCATTGAAAACATGATGAATAGCTGAGAAGCACTGACAATAGTGTTTTGTCTATTGTACAAAACAGACCTGGGAATCGAACCTGGGGTCGCTATGAGTCAGACACCCACTTGATGGCACCTAGCAACAAATATAAATGAAATCATAGCCATCCCCATGAGGTGCTTAAGACAGGATGACACTAACTACTTCATGTAAAAGTGTATACAGAATCAGCTCATATTAGAAATGATAGTAGCCCCTACAATTTGGTCAGCTTCTAGGAGGTTTGAATGTTGTGGGTACATTGCCAAATGTTTTCTTTTGTTCTCCATCACCACTTTCATTCTGACTATAGGCAGCTTAAAAATAAATTTGGGCATATCTCAGTGGCCAGAAACCATGGAAATCAGGATGAAATCATTGTGAAGGCAGAAATAACAAGCTTGATAAAGATATTCAGAGAAACAGTACTAATAGCATCAGTGCCTCATTGTTGGACCCTTTAATCACCATACTAGATTGGATTTGAAACTAAAGGTCCCCTAGGAAACCATGAAACTTTGAGCAGATCACTTAAATTCTGAGCCACTATCTCCTTGTCCAGAAATGGCGGCCTATTTCACAAGATTGTGATAAGGGTTAAGTTATATTTAACAGGCTGTCAATAAAAGGACCTGGGGCTGTGCCTACTCAGAGTTGCAACTCCATACGTTTTGATTCAGAGTCTGAACCTGGTATTTAAAGAAAACTTTATAAATGCATTTATAGTTCATGTCTTTAGAATTTCAGTTGCAGATTTCTGAGTTGCTGGGCTGGGTCTTTGCAAACTCCATGATGCTTGTTTGGGTACATGAAGAGTTCTAATTTGTAGTCTTCACTGTGCGATTAACTAGAAGTATAACCTCAAGTTATCAACCTATGTTTTACTTCTTCACTTGTAAAATGGGAATGATACACGTCCTTCTAATTTAACAAATATGTCATAAGTGCAAGATAGTCAATTAGAAAGCTGACCAGAAGTCAAATCAAAGTCCAAATTTGGTTAGCATTATTTTTTCCATTGGATTTTCATGACAAGAGTGGTAAATGTGTAGCAACAACTTCCAAGGTAGGCCATCATAAAGAACACTAAACTTGGAGTCAGCCAACCTAGGTTCTGGAGCTGTTTTGCTATAATTCATTTGTGTATCTCTGGACAGGTTACCACATCTCTCAAGGAACCAGTTTTCTTGTCTGTAAAATGTATGTGCTATTTTTAGCTCTGTGACAGTGTGTTCTAAGACTACTATGAACTAGAAGGCTAATATTAACATTTTAGTACAAAAAATTAAAGTCTCTTAGAGTAATGGTGCTTCTTCCAAGCCAAGTAGATGGATTAAGAATCTGACATTCTGCTACTCATAAACAATGGTGGAGTTTAAAAACTAAAGCTGAAAAGCAAAAGACATTTGACACCTTTTGGAAAAAATAATGCAATAATATCAAAGCTAGTTACTGCCTTAAAAATGGTCTTCATTCTGAATGGGACCCACTAGCTTCTTCAACATTCCAGAGCAACCCTGAAAGTAAGTTATCTGTCTGGAATCATTGCTGCAAGGGTTAGATTTCTTAGCAATGGTTTGTTAGCCAGACAAAATACTAAGAAGAAAAAAAAAAATGAAAAAGAAAGAAGAGGAAAACCGCAGCAGAAAAACCCCCAAGGCCCACAGCTACCTCTTTTGATGGTGAATTTTCCAGAAGGGGAGTGGCTAGCTGGGCTTTCAGCTGCTCCTTGGTGTACCTGGATTCAGGTTCATAGGACTGCACATGGCAGTAGGTTTCATCTCACAGCCTGAAATTTCATCTCGAAAGATTCTGAGGCTCAGCCTGGGCTCTGTGGAAAGAATTCTGTGATTAGTTAGTGATGTCTGCCGTGAATTTAGGTGGAGCATTACTTGTACCTGGTATGTGCTGCCCTGCCAGAGCAGGTTGGAAAGGTCCTCTGGGGATTGCCCCTCCACTGGGCAGCAGATCAGGCCAGTGTTGTTTCTGGTGTCCTGGAAAAGTGTTTTTCCAAGCCTCAGGCACATTTTGTTTTAGTCTCAGTTGTTGTTGTTAGGTGTCGTCGAGTCATATTCGACTCATAGCGACCCTCATAGGGTTTTCAATGGCAGATTGTTTCGGGATTGCCTTGGGAGTGGGTTGCCATGTCTTTCTCCCATTTTTGTGGTGCTGGGAATCGAACTCGGGACCTCAGAGACTGCAGAGCGGCGCTCTACCAACTGAACTAAATCCCAGCCCTTTAGTCTCAGAGGGAGGCTTATTCTGGTGAACTTAGCAGAGAGAATGGAAGAAAATATGTCTTGCTTCTGCTCCATGGTCATAAGACAAGAACTGCAAGGTAAAAGGAAGCTGGAATCTCAACATGTAATTCTATTGATACACCAATGAAGTACAGGTGTGAGTGTCCCCAGTCCAGCAAAGACAGCCACAAACCACAGGCCCTGGCGGGCTGTGGCTGAGGGTCACAGCCACAGATTCCTTGGAAACTGGGCCCTTGGTGGGCAATCAGCTGTACATTCCATACATTGCGATCCTGACATTTAAAAAATAAGTGCTGCCACCTTCCTCAAGGGGGCTCTGGAGGATTTGCCAGTCTTAGGACTGAGAGTGATTCTCAGTTATCCGGGCTGATGGATAGACCATCTGAGGTCTATTTCTCTTCAGCTTTGGAATGTACTTTATGTTTTTGTGCTGTCGATCTGCTTTCCGGGTGATGCTTGAGCAATTTAGATACTTTTTCTTCAGTAAAAGGGGGAGAGTAGCACTTTTTACAGCTCCCCCAATATGTTTGTTATAGCTAGCCAAATGTCTCGGAGCCCTCCCAGCCTCCCAAATTTAAACTCATGAACTGATGTTGTTGTTGTTAGGTGCCATGTACTCGGGTCCCACTGATAGCAACTCTATGTACAACAGAACGTAACATCCCCAGACACTGTGCCATGCCCAGCACTGTATCAGTGCTTCTCTGCTGTTCAAAGGGTTTTCAATGGCTGATCATTTCGGGATTGCTTTGGGACTGGATTGCCACGTTCTTCTCCCATTTTTGCAGTGCTGGGGACTGAACCCAGAGCCTCAGAGAGTACAGAGCAACACTCTACCAACTGAACTAAACCCCAGCAGAATAATAATTCTTGCCTTTTATCGAGGCCTTCCTCTGTGCTCCCTGGGCTCCATGTAACTACATGACAAGGGTGGATCCAGGAGGGCACTGGGCAGTGCAATGAGGTGAACTGGAGGTTAAACATTGTTTCTGGAGAATCTGCAAAAAAGTGCACGGGAGAGTGGACCTGACTTCCTCTGCTACTACTGTTTCCTATTGTTTCCAGTGACTGCTCTTGAGCTCTGCATACAATTAACTTTCAACTATTCTGAGGCTGATTAGCCAATTTGCAGATTAACCAAGGTGAAGGCTCACCTGGGCCTGGGAGGTGCTCATCAACGCTGCTGCTCCTTAACTAGCTGGTTATGGCTGATTACCTGTTCCAGGATTGGGGAAGCTGGGGCCTGGGCTACGCTGGGGAAGAACCATGGGGCCACTTCTTCCACAATCTTCCACTCCTTTCAACCAGAGGCACCCACTAGCCCTGTGAAATTCTGCATTCCCTAGCACAGTCCCCCAAGAGGTTCACAACTTCCGTGGGCTCCTGCTGCTGTGCCTCTGCCACCTCCCAGCTCTAGCCCTAGCCCTAACACACTCTCCAAATTGCAAAGTTCAAGTTTGCCACATAACAAGTGAATTTGAAAGTCTTGGGGATTTAGAAATCTACTATGTTGAAAGGAGGCCTATGTTGAAAGGTGAACAGGGGCTGCTAATTTCCCTTTTCTTCCTCTCTCCAGAAATGTAGACTGACAGGCTTGAGACACAGAATAGTGCATCCCTCCTGAAGTCAGTGGAGGCCAAGGCCATGATGGCAAACATGGCAGGACTGCCTGCATCTGTAAGCACCTGGGAATCCTGGCCCTCCCATGGCAATTTTTTGGGATGGTTGTGATTGTCTCCTATGGTTGCTTTCATTTACAGAAAGTCTATTGCATTTGCCCGAGTCCCTTTGGGTTGAGAGAGTAGAAATATATCTGCTGGCCACTCCTTACACTAGATCAAAATCTCCTCCATTTCACCAGGAGTCGAGCTCTAGCCACATTTGGGATGATCTCAGTTTTGGGGAGCGATACCTTGGATCCTATGTATACTCATCTAAACCTTGAGAAAGTGTCAGTTGAGGATTTTGGTCTGTGGCTCACCCAAAAAGAGTGAACATTTGCACAGGATCATGCTTGATTGGATTCCATGGATTATTTTCACTGCTTAAGCAGCATTCACCCGAGCATTTGACCTGTCTTTTCATCTCTGCCTGTGTTCTCATTTTGCACTTGCCAGGCCTACAGTGCCCTGCCTTCCACAAAGTGGGCCAGCAGCTGCCACTCCTTTCCAGCCAAGGCCATGGATTTCTTTGAGTCCATCTCTCTGGCTCACGTTTTCCCGGGGCTGCTGGTGTGTATGTACAGTCTAGAGATCACATTTTCTTAACACAAAGAAATCTGCTTGGGCTGCCTGGCTCTTGCAGTCACGTGGAGGGAAATGTGTTTCTTCGGTCCGCCAGCCTGCAGCTCTCTGCAAAATACAGCAAAGAGCTGGGCACCAGGCCAAGCTTACATTTCACTTCGGAACACACTTTCGCATCACTCCTTGGCAGAACATCCACGGTGGTGTCTATTTGGGGAGTAAGTTAGAGAAGTGTTGTTTCCCTCTTGTGAGTGTGGGGAGATAGGACCTTTAGAAAATGTTTTGCTTCTCCCTCATCTCCACCGTCTTCAAGGTGCCCAGGTGTTAAGGTGATCCGACTGACTGTGGCAGCAGTGTCTGAGAGAGGTCCCTTCCCTGCAGGGCTGCCCTTTTCCCTTGCAAAATCAGTAAACACAGCCAGGACCGCCTGGGACAGAGAAACTTAGGCCAAGGTAATAACATCAAAACCAAAATCCTGGAACTCTTGGGTAAACTGGTTACTCTCCCAGATAAAACAATTCTGATGTCCAAATCTTTTTTTCCAAAGATCTAAGACTTTTCTAAGTTTGGGTGCAAGCCAGCCATTGAAGGCAGGAACTCCGGCAAGCCCCCTTGAATGGCAAACACTGTGAAAATAAACAAACGGACCTCTTCCATTCGCTTCCCCTGCTTGTCTGTTTTCATTTCTTCTCTCCCCTTGTTCTTTAGCTCTCTGTAGTTCTGGCCTTCTCTACCACTACTCCCCTCCCATCCACTATTCCCAGGGGCCATGCTGGCTGTTTTGCCTTCAGTAAAATAAATATCTAATTTCAAAAAGAAAACTTGGGAGAAAAGAGGTATAATTTACTTCTTTGAGTAATTTCCCTCCCCTGACTCATGCTCTGTTGTTATTAGGTGGCTGCTTGAAAATAAAGTTGCTTTTGGAATTTTAAACCCTCCTTAGGAAAGATCAGAATGGCTAAAAAACAAAGTTTTTTTTTCTTTGTAACAATAATATGGGTTTCTCTTTTCTCAATGAACTAAACCGTTCTTGTGAGAACACTCTTCCTTCACTATCACCCTAATCTATGAGCTCCATAAGGATTTCCCAAGTGCTGAGCCTTGTTCTGATTCTAGTATTTACTGCTTTGGAAGGTAATTTTGCTGTCCATGTGGCCAAGCAGCAACCAGTTGAGACTTAAGGAACCTTTCCCAGCCAGATGCACATGCCAGCCCGCTGCTTCCTAGACAGGCCATGGATGGGAGCCTCCTTCATCAGAGAGGATGCCCAGAATCCCAGAAGCCAGGCTGCAGCCTCCTGCTGGCCAGCTGCTGAAGCCTTTTCTTACTCTGCTGAAGGCAGCCGCCTCACACCCATTCCACCTGTCTCAAAAACCTGTTGGTAATTAGTTTTAAAAACTAATGCCAAGTTCTCACATGGCTGGTAGATGCTTTAGCTCAGTGGGGTGACAGAAGAGTGCAGCTTCACAGAGTAATGCTGTGGCAGTCACATTAGTCATTCTAGGGGAGGTTAGATAAGGTTATTGGAGAGGTAAAGTCGCCCTGCACTCTCAAAGAGATCTTTGGAAAGTGTTGAGAAATAGTTGAAGTTCAGAAGGCTATTTGGAGCTGTGTTCCTCTTCCCATTATTAATGAGACTGGTATTTTTTTTTTTAGTCATATTCTCTCTTTTTTTGAGGGAACTAGGGATTCACACATGCTAAGCATGTACTCCACCATGGTGCTACAGCCCCAGCCTTACCACCTTTTATTTTTGATTGATAGATGACTGAGAATCACTTTTGTCACCATCAAGTGTCAATTCTCTGTTCCATATGGGTGGATTATCTGCTCAGTGTCTTAGCCATGGTCAATGAGTAAGCTGTGGCCGGTTGCCATTTGCCACCCAGCAGAACATCACGTTAGGACTTCTACCCCCTGCACTCACTTGGGATGTGTTCAGGGACTGTAACTTCATTTTATAATTAACTGAAACAAAGCGCATTATAACAGTAGGACAATTATTATTCAGAATGGACTGTCCCTGGACTACTTTGAAAATCAGGCATTTATGTTGTAGAACCGGAATTTGGCTTCTCTGCATACCAGTGTAAATGCTTTAATTCTGCAAGATTTTCTCCATTTTCATAAAGCAGGTGAAGGTTTGCTGAAGACTGTCTTCTGGCTGCCATAGCCTCAGGATGGGCCCTTGTTGAGTCCCCATGGTTAACTTGCAATGTTCTCAGAGGTGGGAACGAGGCTTTTGTCTCCAGCACTAAGCACCTGCTTTCCACAGAAGTTGGTACTCAGGAAACCAATTCGTTGAATGAATGAAATAACAAAGATGCTACTTTAGTTAAATGGTTTTAAACAAGTGCTTGTGTTGGCAAGACTTTCCCAACATGGTGCGTCTCGGCAAAGGGTCCTGATGGTGTGTGAGCTCCTGAGGCGCACCTGAGTCAGCACAGTCTCAAAGGAGGCCAAGTGCAGAGTCCCTTGCTGACTTAGCGACAGGCCCGAGGCTCCTCATGACATCATCATGAGCTGCTTTCCTTACATTTTACTGTTTTCTGATTGATTCTTTAACAGTCAAGGATGAAGAGAGCTTTTCAGACAAGAGGATTTAGATATTTACAAATCAAGGTGGATAATGACCCCCAATTTTCCAACATTTAATCACAGACACATGGTTTGAAGCCAGCAGCTCCACCTGCATGTCCCAGATCACGTGTAAGAGTTTTAGAACTCATCCAACAGGTTCTTAACTGGGACTTTAACTGGGTAAGTAGAGATGTTCCATGTGGGGTAGAGGAAGGGGGAATGAAAAGGCATGTAGCTTAAAAAAAACAACGTAATATTAAATTACATTTCTTTGGTTAACAAATGCAAGAGAATGCCTCTCTATGGGGCGTGTTAGGGAGCAGCTGCTTTAGGTGTAAGATTGGAGTGGTTTACAGAATTGTGGTTCTCTCCATACTGGCCAGCACTTGTGGTCACTAAAACAGACATGGCCTTCTGAAGAGAGGGACCTCCGTGGACCATACCATGAGCAGTTGCAGCCCACCACTGAAGTGCGATCTGAAGTGGGAAGTTTCCTTCTGGCTCACTGCCCTGGCAGCAGCATATCAAGAGGTAGAAGAGATTGATCCCCAGATTTGTGATGCTTCCATCCTCCCTGCACAGGATCCCTTCTGAGGTCCGCATAGCGCATATGCTCCTACCAGGGAATGTAGTATGAGCTTCTAGTAGCAGCTAGAGTTGTTGGCCCTTCCCATGATTGCTTTCCCTCAGTGGATCAGTATCTTAAGAAAAATAACTGCCTTTTTTACCAGGTTGAGGTAGCAAAGTTCTTTGGATAGAATAGTGCATAAGATTATTCAAACAACTAAGGCATTTGGAAAATTATTTTGAGAATGACTTAAAATACAGAAAAAAAAATATGTAGCAAGCACCCTTATTCCTATCACCCAGAATTAACAATTTAACGTATTTGAGATATTTATGTGTATGTATGTATATCTATACATGAATTTACCTTTATATTCACCTATGAAAGTAAACATTACAAATCAAGTTGGGGTCTTAGGGACTATCTTTTCATAAGCATGTTTAATTTATAAAGCCAAACTACAATAATCCAGAATACTCAAGTCTTCATCCCCCCAGCATTGTCTGCCCATTTGATTAATAAATAAGCCTAGTTTTAGCCTGGTTCATGGAGTTCTGCATTCCCTTAGGGAATTATACCATGTCAGAAGGCAGAAGGTTGCCCGGCCCAGAACTCTTGCATTTTTCACTCTGGGATGATGGCAAAGGACTGTCTCTTGAAAAACCTAGGTTGCCAGGCCTGTTTCTGGCAAACACCCTTTGCCCATCTACAATGTGGGAAAATGGCATCTTAAGAGACATCTATGGGAAGCAGCGCAGGGCATGTAGCCAGCACTTGGTAAATATTAGTTTCCTTCCCCTTCCTGTGCGTAAGGCAAGTTGTACAAGTGAGTGAGCCTTCGGCAGTTCAGAATGCAAAAATAGCTCTACCCGTGAGGATGTGGCCTCTTTTCCCCAAGTGTGGACCAGATGTCAGGCTGCCTTGTGAGGACCCAAGGAATGTGACAGCTTCCTTCTTCAGGGCTTCAGTGCTTCTCTCCAGATGGAGAGCCTCCTTTTCGATGCACTTCTTGGATCTGAAAAGCAGCAATGAAAAAGGATGGTTTGAGAGTCTCAGGGAATGGACCTTCTGCGTTCTCCCTTCCCAAAAGCATGTCTCAACTCAGAGACTCGGTCATCACAACATTTTTTCTGTTACTTAATAACATAATAAAATTAGTGGAGAACCACAGCATGTGGATGTTTGTTTAGGAGTGCATGTGTTTGTTTTCTGACCAGACATTTATACAGGGCAAGCTGTTTACCGGGCATTGACCTAGGTGCTGGCCATTTAGAGATAAGGATGATGTCATCCTTTGAACTGGAGAAGCTTAGGAATTGCAAAAAAGATAAATAATTGTGAGTGGAGGGTGGTACATGGTGGAAGAGCACATGCAGGGTAGAACTGAGAAGATGAGAACGATCAGCTTTGAGGAGGGAGAAAGGGGAAGCTCAGAGATGATCCCCGATTTGTGTCTTGAAGAATGAGTGAAAGTGTTGTCAATGGATGGGAAGGATACAATAAGTGACTCATTGGATTTTTCCTCACTGAAATTAACAGTGAATTGCCTTTCAATTTGTACCAGTAATTTCCAGGAGAGGGTCACTCAGATCAGAGCATTATAGGACATGGGTCAGAAAATATAAAAAATAGGAATGAAAAAATGTCTGTTGTGGTTAATACCCAAAGAGGCTGCATAGTGGGGGACCTGCAGCTCTGCACTTCTGGGGCAGGGAGCCACGTGCCTCCAACATGGTATGTTTAAAGATGTTGGGAGGCTAGAGGCGGCATAACTGATATGACTTAAAAGTTGCTGTGGCAACACACCCACTTCCAGAAAATGAATGTTAGTGGGAGAGCAGGCAAGCTCGTGGCTTTTGCCCTTGGCTGGTCTGTGCCCCGTGTCACCTGTCCTGGGCTGAAAGTCTGGACAAATTCAGAAGGAAAATTGCCACACATGGCTTACTGCTGCCTGTCTTTGTGACATTTTCCCTGAAATAAGATAAGGAGGTGAGTAAATCAGAGCAAAGACTATAGGGAAACAGGAGGGGAATAAGACAGGTCTGAACTAATGTTGCCTACTCTTCAGGAAAACACAGCCCCAGTGTTGTAGTATTTGAACATGTTAAGTGATCCATGGATTTCTATGAAAAACAACTGTGTATGATATCCATGTGTGCAAACTGTTCTTCACCTAAGGAGTAGCATAGAATGCTTTTAGGCATAAAGAAAATTGTCCTTAGAGTAGCAAAAAGATTTGGGTTAGTGAAAAATTGCTTGTGACAAGTTTTGTTTGAAGACCTGAGGGATTGCCTCTGCGACTCCACCTTCTGGCAAGTAATGCATATGACATGGTGTGAGCACTCCCACTGTGTGGGTGGTTGATTTCAGTACAAGCAAGCTTACCTTTTGGAGCTCCTTAAATCCACAGAGGCTATTTCTTCCAGACTGTTAATGTGTTGTTAGAGGCTGTTGAGTCCAACTTATAGGAACCCTACGCACAACAGAACTAAATACTACCTGACACTGTGCCATGCCCGGCACTATTGCCAGTGCTTCTCACCTATTTGTAGAGTTTTGGATGGGTGATTATTTGAGGAGTGGGCTGCTGGATCCTTCTTCCAAGCCTTCAGCACCCAGTATTCTCAAGTGGTTTACTATCCAAGGACTAATCCATCTGACCAACTTAGCTTCTGAGATCAGATAGCATCAGATCCCAGAGTCATAGGCTGTAGATTTTCTCCAGACTAGTGGTTTTTAATTTTGGCCTCACATAATAATCCCTAGTGGTGATTTTTTAAAATTTTATTTTAAGACACTTTATTATAAAGTACTATAGCATCATTGTAAAAATAAGCTCAGAACTGTATAGGAAATCAGAAGCTGTGGTACAGGCCTGTAACCCCAGAGACTATAGAGGCTAAGGCAGGAAGATCAAGAGTTCCAGGCGAGAGACTGCTTCTACAACCCAGTGAGACGCTGTCTCAAAATAAAAAAATAAAAAATAGGCTGGGAGTGTGGTTCAGTGGTAGAGCACTTGACTAGCATGAACAAACCCCTGGGTGCAATTCCCCAGTATTGAAAAAACAAAACAAACAAACAAACAGACCTGCACAGAGGTATAACTTGAATTCTTGTATCTCATTCCCAGATCTAACAGTTTCTTGCATATTCTTCCAGACATTATATACATTATACACACACACACACACACACACACACACACACACACACACACATATATATATATATATAGAGAGAGAGAGAGAGAGAGAGAGAGAGAGAAGGGGCCTGGCAATCCACTCCCAAGGCAATCCCGAAACAGTCAGCCATTGAAAACCCTATAAGGGTCGCTATGAGTCAGATACCTACTCGATGGCACCTAGCAACAACAACATATATGTATGTATGTATATATATATTTGTTGTTGTTGTTGTTGTTGTTAGGTGCCTTCGAGTTGGTATCCGACTCATAGCGACCCTCATAGGGTTTTCAATGGCTGAGTGCTTGGGGATTACCTTGGGAGTGGATTGCCAGGCCCTGCTCCCATTTTTGCGGTGCTGGGAATTGAACTCAGGGCCTCAGAGACTGCAGCGCAGTGCTTTACCCACTGAGCTAAATCCCAGCCCACATATATATATATGTATACACACACACACACACACACACACACACACACACACACTAGTTTATCGTTGTTAAGTGCTGTTAAGTTGGGTCCAACTCATAACATGAGGTGCTCACTTGTTTATGCCAAGAGATTTGCAAAGTATATATATACATACACATATATGTGTGTGGGTGTGTATAATGTATATGGGAATATGAAAATATATGTATATACATTTACATAAACATAATACATAGTGTTGTGCAACTTGCCTTTCTAATTTAATATCTTTTGGGGATCTTTCCATATCCATGCATATAGATCTACCAGCTGCATAGAATTCCATTGTCTGGATGTGTCATGATATGTTTAACATTGCTGCTAGGCATTTAGATTGGTTTCATGCATGGATCCCATTTTAATTTATATAGTAGATCTAAAATTCCTAGATGTAGATTATTGATCGAAGTGTGTAGGTTCCAGAATTGAACTAATTCACACTCCCACTAAAAGCTTGTGAAGAAGCTACTTCCTCTTTCATTTATTCAGAGATAGAGAAACAGCGCTCCTAGGGCCCATGTTCAGATCTTTTGATTGAGTGCTGGGGTGCTGAACAACCATGCTACTAAGAAGCCCACAGGTGAATCAGATCTGTAACCAGGTTGAGAATTCTGGCCATAAATAGAGGGTAGAGTTAGGAGCTGTTGCTCCTAAGAATGATGCCTTGGTCATGTCCTTTGAGACCAAACAGCATGCCCTTGCTTACTGTTGTAATTGGAAGAAATAAAATGACTCATTCCTATTAAATCGGAGATCTCTATGTAGACAGACATAGAGGTTAAATTAATCTGTATTTATTAAAATAGTGTATTTAAGGCAACAAGATAGAGAAGTGATAGTTAGGTTCTGTTTTATACTTTCTTTGCTATTCTGTATTACTTGTTGTTGTTGTTGTTAGGTGTCGTCGAGTCGGTATCCGACTCATAGCAACCCTCATAGGGTTTTCAATGGCTGACTGTTTTGGGATTGCCTTGGGAGTGGATTGCCAGGCCCTTCTCCCATTTTTGTGGTGCTGGGAATTGAACTCGGGACCTCAGAGACTGCAGCGCAGCGCTCTACCAACTGAGCTAAATCCCAGCCTCTGTATTACTTAGTTTGTATTATTTAGTCATAAACTATTTCTTCCTTTTATAGGCTTTTAAGAGAGAATTTAAGAGAGAATTCCCTTTGGTTGTGGATTCAGATTCTATTAGAAGTAGGTAGAGTTGGTAGATATTGAAAGTCGATGCTGTGTTCTCATATTTCAGTATGAAATGTCCCCAGGTTGATACATAGCTGCAGGCTTTGGGAATTCAGTTTCTCCTTTCTCTTCCTTGGGTATCCTCAGTAGATGGAAAGAGAGAAAAGAACATCTCTCTTCCAGAAAACTTGTTCTAAAAGTACCCACCTTAAGGAATTATTCCAGCTAGTGCCCTTCTTTAACAGCTTGTTTCAGAAAAATAAATCACCAGCCCTCAGTTCTTTGATCCTTTCCTTTTAGGCTGTGCCTTGTCACCCTCTTCTTCAGGGCTCTGTCCTCAGAGCTGCTGCAAAGTCCAATGTCAACTCTGTTCTGCCGGAAGCCAGGTGACACACACACAAAGCAAGAGAGTGTGAGATTTGTCTTTGCCTAACAGCAATTCCTTCTTTCTGAGGAGAATGAGGCTTGCCCCCTTCTGCCTTGCATTTTCCTAGCCTATCTTCACAGTTGATCTCTTTATCAGCAAACTCACTCCCATGATTAGCTAAGAACTGATTTCCATTAAAGGGATCTGTGTTAGGAACTACAAGCTGATTGGGATGGAGTTTGTCACCTCATTGGAATGACAAAGGATTTCAGAAGTGTTAGGATATTCATGGGCCACTGGAAGAAGAGCTGAAAGGTTGCAGACTATGGTGGAATTTCTTGTGCATGGTCTTGGTGGGCAATGGGATTTAGAAGCTGAAGGTGAACAATAAAATTGAGGATCTGAGTGTTTGATGATGACTTAATGCCTACTTTCTGTTCACTCAAAAAGTATGCAGACCTCACCTTCTGCCTGTGAAATGTAAAAGCAGATTTTTGTCCCATGAAGATTTCTCCATAGACTACATTAAGCAGGAGGCAGATGGGTTTAGCTTGGCTAATCTTAGTGCAAGCTGGAAAATTTCAATTTTTCCGAAACAACACATTTCTAAGAAATTGTCTAGTCTAGAATATTATTCTAGTGTATAGAAGGGAGCTGTATTTCTGTAGAGCAAAGCTGAATTACTGCAGGCTTATAAATATGTTGTTGTTGTTAGGTGCCCTCGAGTCGTGGGACCCTCAGAGGGTTTTCAATGGCTGTCTCTTTCGGGATTGCCTTGGGAGTGGGAGAAGGACCTGGCAATCCACTTCCAAGGCAATCCCGAAACAGTCAGCCATTGAAAACCCTATGAGGGTCGCTATGAGTCGGATACCGACTCGACGGCACCTAACAACAACAACTATAAATATGTGTGATAATTTACCTGCTTCTCCCATTTCCCCCATCAATGTGGAAAGAACTAGATTTAATAAAACTCTCTATTTTTATTACATGTCTAAATCTGTAGCTATTTGGCAATTTTTCTCCTATGTAGGACTTGAATTTATTTAGAAAGCCCAAGTATGCCTTTTCCCAAGTCTTGGCTTGCATCTGAATATAAAAATCAGATGTATATTCAATGAATGTTAATTCAAATTATGTTGTTGTTAGGTGCTGTTGAGTCAGGTCTTCTTACTCTATATACTCCTTTGGGAAGAACTCAAAAAGTTCACATCTGAATCTCCACTTAGCATTCCTCTTCAGAAGTCTATATCCATATGTGCAACTGAGCCTCACATCCTTCAGGCTTCTGCATCTGGAATCCATTGGCACCTAAGTTTTAATGGAGCGACCAGACACTGCTGCCTCTTCCTCTGAATGTGCTCACTTGGCTGTGCTCCCCACTTCAGTGAATGATGCCACCTCCCGGCCAGGTGTCCAGGCTCATCTTGTCCTCTCCTTCTCCCTCATATCCAGGCGGCCAACATTCACATGATCCCACCTCATTAATTCCTCTAGCACCCACCCAGTCCTCTGCCCCTGCCCCTCTAATCCCACCTCCACTTGGTGTCCACACCAATCTTCTTGAGGTAAATCATTCAAGCAACTCTCTTACTCTAAATTCATTTTTTCTCCTCATTCCCTTGAGGGTAAAATCTGAGCATTTAAGGCCATTTTTTGCTCTCAACTCATTTACTCCTCTTCTTGTCCTCCCAGCTCCAGCTACATTCACTACTTTGAATTGTCTGGCTGGCCTATGAATTCTGTCATGTATTTGTGTCTTCATTTATTTTGTTCCCTCTGCCTTGGTTACCCCTCATCCATTTACTTGGCCAAGATACCAACACCCTCTGAGAAGCATTTCCTGATGTCACTCTACTTCCTCCAGAGATCTGGATTAGTGAGCAACCTTTGAACTTCAACCTTTGGCTCCCTGGGCAGAGCTTTTTCATGGCACTTAATAGCCTGCATTCCAATCATCTGTTTGCTAACTGGTTTCCAACCTCCAGGAAGCATGCTTGCAGAGTCTAGGTTTTATTTATATACTCTCAGAACCTAGCCCATAGTAGGTGCCCAATAGCTGTTTGTTAAGCAAATGAATGTTTTAACCAACAAGCCTTTGTTAATCATCCTCCATGTAAGTCATTGGCATGGCCTTTGCTTAGAAAGATTTCCAATCAACCTTGAAAATAGATAATTACTTAAAAGTTAGAGAGTCACTTAATCTGATATAAATTCTAGGCTGGCATATGATAAGGACAAAATGACATGAACATTAAGTTTTGAGAAGTGGCAGGAGCTAACTTCAAAAACACTGCAGTAGTCAAGAAGAAGAGAGCTGGAATTAGACTTTGATGGGTGGTAGGGCAAGGAAAGGTGGAGAAGATGTGCTGTTGGCGTGCCCAGAGACAAGGCAAACCAGCTTGTCTTGACCAGAGAGTACAAGACTGAAGTAGTATACCGACCAAGCAGGTCCCAGACTACTAGAGGATTGGGACTAGAAGGCAGTGGGAAGCCACTGGTTGCTTTTGATCATAGCAAAGATGTTCTAGGGAGAATAAACTGGTAGTTCTCTTGGCAGGTGTGATTGCAGGACACAGAACACGTGGGAAGGTCTTGTACTTGTCCAAGTCCTTCATGAAATGGTTTGCACCAGGCCTGCAGCCGGGATCTGAAACACAGAAGAAAACCCTCCACTGAACTCTTAAGAATAATTTCTTGCTGGAGCTGGAAAGAACCTTTGCTATTATCCCAAGCTCTTTATCCCATATGTAATGGACGTGCAAACTGAGACCCAGGGAATCTCCCTAAAGTTCCCAAAGCTGATGGGATCTTTGGAATATAACCCATGGTTTCCTTTGTACTGCCTGACAGAGAATGGTTAAAGTGGAAAGCCTGGCAGAATGGGGAGACCTGCAGGAGAGGCTGATGGTCAGAGGGGTTGGTGGGTGAGTCTGGCTTCTGCACGTTGGCTGAGATGACAGCTACATTGGAGGTGGTAACCAGCAGTTCACAGATCATTTAGGACTCTGAGAACTTCAGTGAAGAGAACTACAGGGACAGCTGGCCAGGAGCCAAGACAAGGAGGCTACAGAAAAGTGTGTTTACTTGTAGGTGCTGAGCTTAGAGACTTGTGCAGAGAGGAATCTTTGGGAGTCTCCTTGAGAAGCGCACAACCGCAGACACACTTGAATCCTATTCATGTTCATCCGGAAACACAGACTTTAAAACAATCCTGTTCTTCTTCCTTTGTTTAGTTTAGTTTGGTTGGAGAGGAGTGGAGTAAGGAGAGGGGAAGGGTGTTGCTCCAGAGAGCATGGCCCTTTGTTTGCATTTGGGTCCTGGGTTCACAGTGGACATCAGCAAACACTGTCACTTATTTAGTCTGCTACCTTACTGTCTCCCTCTAAGTCAATACCAAAAATCTTACATAGCCCAAAGGGAAATAGTGCAATACTTAGCCATGATAGCACTTTGAAGACTGTGGGTTTCAGATGACTAGGCTGCGTATTTGCACTAACTCCAAAAATTCAAGAGTCCCCAGGGACCTGAACAGTGCTGATGCATGTAGTGTGTGTTGTCACTGAAAATGGGAAGATCTGCTTTCTGAAAATAGACTACAGGTGTGGGAGAGCTCATTTCTTGGCTCCATAAGAAGGTCGTCCATCCCACGGGGAGACGAGTACATTGCTTAGTTGCTCAATTTCTCTACCAGTAAAATGTGCCCATTTGGTCCTCCCCATTTTGCAGGGTTGGCAGGAGATCAAAATGAGGCTGTCCCTAGGCAGCCTATAGTCCAAGGAGGTCCAGATGTTGGTGTTGAGAGCAGAGCACCTTAGAGCACCTCTGTGGGGAGCTGGTGGCCTTGATGGCTTTTGCTGACAGTGCTGGCACCCTGCACGGGGAGTCTGCAGAGGGTGAGGTGGACATTAGACTTAAATCTCTGCACTGTCCCCACCAGTTGTCTCTTTGACTTGTCCTTTAGTGTGTGGGGTTGCTGCAAGGTAGCTTGGAATGATCATTCTTTATTGCGCCTTTATTATACCTGGAAAAGCCACATCCTTGGGAGGAGGGCTCAGGCTGCTGTCTTTTCAGAAGGGACAGCTGTTTGCAAAGCACTTTACAGACTAGAGCCAGCCAGCAGTTGCTTAGCTAATTTAGCCTTCTGTTCACCAGGTCTTAACCCCAACACCCATTCTCCAGAGGTGAAGGGGAGACCAGGAAAGGACCCGTGGGCCTCCATAGTTATGCTGACCAGAATTATGATGACAAACACCCTTGGAATGAGAGGCCGTATTCATTTGGGCCAAGCTTGGGCCAAGGTAGAAGCTGCAGAGTCAAGTCAGAGCCACTTTGAGTACTGATGCAATGCCAGGGCTAAGTGCTTGTCCTGGGCATGGGGCCATGCTTGGTCAGGTCTAACAGGCTTAGCTGGGGCTGGGGAGAACTGGGAGCTGAGGTGCAATGGTAGGGAGGTAAGGGCTCCACACCTACCAAGGGGCCTCCCCCTGTGTCCTGCTGCCCATCCTGTGCAGCCCTGGTGAGGGGAGCTTGTCTCCTACACTGGAAAGGTGAAGAGACAGGACTCTGTGGGGCAGAGTGCCTGGCCCCAGCCCCAGAGCCATGTTGGGGCAATGATCTGATCTGTCAGTGGTTTCTGCTCAGCAATTCTGCCTCTTCTAGGACAGGTCCCAGCAGAAGGGCCCAGGCCAAAGCAGGAGCCTTGGAACAGTGTTCCAGCTGTCTCTGGCCAAAGCAAAACCAGATATTAATAATTCAAAGGTATGGATATTAAAGAGTCACCGCCCCAGAAAGTGACCTGTGAAGCCATCTTCCTGTTCCCATAACAGAATGTTTTTGACAAGCTTTCTGCCAGGAGTCCTCTCCCATCTCCTAATAAGGCATGGTCCCCAGCCTGTGCAGAGGCTCCTTACAAATACTAGTGTGAGAAGTGGCAGGGGACAGAAGCCCCAGCCTGCAGGTCAGCTTGAGCCCTAGCATAAGCTTGCCATTTGGGGACCAAGAAGGTGGAGGAGGTAGGAGGAGGTACCAGAAGAAGGGAAAGAAGAATAGGGGTCGCTCCCTGGCTGCCTACAGCTTCCTTGCGCTTGCTTTTGTGAGGGGACCAGCTCTTGTTCAGCCCCTGTTGGACTGGAGAAGAGGAGACGTGGAGAGGCCTCTCCCCCCCTCTGCAGACCCACTGAAGGGGAAGTGACGTGGAGTAGAAAGCCAGGGTTAGGACCCAGGCCAGCTGGAATGAGCCCCACCTGTCCTTCCCTCCTGCTTTTCACCTGTGTGACTTGATGTAGGTGGCTTCATCCCTCAGCCCCTCCACTTTTTCTCCCATTAGACGTGGGACACAGTGCCCCCACATGTGGAAAGGGCTGATGGTGCAGTGTTGTGCTGTGCAGAAGGCTCCAGGTCCAGGTCCTGACACAGGACTGTTCCTGGCTTGCCCTGGAGGCAGGGTTAGGCTTCCTGACCCTACCTCTAAGGGCACTTGCATGATTTAGAGTGCAAAAGAATGGGGAAGTGAGTCTATTCCTTGGCCTGCTGTTGGGCAACCCTGGGCAAAAGATCCAGCATGTCTGATTTTGTCTTGAATCTTTGGTCTCTGTGCCTTTATATTCACCTCTGGAAAATAGGGTTCCTAGTAATTCTGTCTGCAGAGCTATTGTGAGATTAAATGAGGTAGTACAGCTGAAGGGCCTGGTGGAAGCAAGGGCTCCATGAAGTTTCCCATCAGTACTACTAACAGGGGTTACTGTGGGCAGGGTGGCTGCCCACCTGCCTGCAGGACTTCACTGCTGCCTTCATGGGAGAAGGTAACAGACTCACTCCCTTCCTGGTGTTTACATCCACAGAGTGAGCTGACTTCAGCAGCATGCGCTACCTTTATTCCTGCGGACAGCCTGTTCCTCTGTGAAGAGTTTTTGGTAAAGAGGAACTGAGATGAAATGGTCCTTTACAATGGGTCTTTCAGTATATTTGTTCTGCACTCAAAGACTGAGCACTTCCTGGGTACCATGCCTGAATGTGGTATAAAGTGTGTGTGGGGCGGGGATGTGGGGGTGCTGGGGGGTGTGTATGTGAGAGAGAGAAAGAGAAGAGAGAGAGAGAGAGAGAGAGAGAGGGATAGAGATTTGTTTTTGCCTTAAAATTAGTTTATCAACCACATCATGCTCTAGACACTTAAAAAACACCCAAATCCTGACAGAAGGACCCTTTCCAACTTAATCTTTGGATTGATCTTTTCTCTCTTTGTCATTGGTAGTGCAGCAGAGAAATGTAGTTCAGCATTGCAGCCTAGCCTGAGGAGTTCTGCTAGTTGGGACCTCTACTCAGGTAAAGCAGGGTCCTTAGCTTCATTCTAGAAAAGAATTTCAGGATGAGTCAGAGAGAGTGAAACAAAGTTATAGAGTTTATTAAATACACACTTTAGAATAAGTGCAGGTTGAGAGATGTCGGGGAGAGCATGGACTAGGCTACTCAAGAGAGAAAAGAAGAATAAGCACATGAACACATTTGTCCCAGTTTTGTTTAACCTAGAGCACGCTCCATATGATGTCAGTCTTGGGTGCCCATCTCTGGGCACCTCGTGTACCATGAGCCTCGAGCTCCACCTAGAAAGCCCCCTGTCATGGATTAGGGAGGTGCCAATAAGATGGAAAGAAGAAGTTCCATTGTTTAGGTTTTTCTATTAGAGGAACTTCTTTAGTAAAAAGAGATTATAAGGTGGCTCAGGAGGTACATCGTATAGATGTAAGAAAAGAGTCACTAGGGTGTTGCCTGAGCATGTCTCAAAGAAGCACAGAATTTCAGTGGAGAAGGCAAGGTCAAAGTCAAAGGTTACATACATTTTGACCCCAAGCATGGCTTATTGCTATTTTAACATTTTCATTACTTAAAATTTCTCTCAAAAATAACATCTTGATGCACTCTCACAGCAGTCTTCTTGGTAGCTGTGTCAAAATTCTTGATTCTCAGCTGGTGACATTCAAACCCAATGTGAAAGCTCTTTCCCTTTCTATGTCCCCCCATATTTCCCTGTCTTTCTATACTGTCTCATCTCTTTCTTTCTTCCTTCTCCTGTCTTTTGATGCCGTTCTTTCCTTCTGTATTTTCTTTTCTTTATGCCATCCTTCATTTCTTCATTCATTCATTCTTATGTTCCTTTTTTAGTTCCTTAATTCACCCCTCCTTCTCTCTTCCTTTCCTCCCTCTCACTCCCTGTTGTCCAGCCTACTCCAGGCATTGGCACCCTGGAGGGCAGCAGCTGCTGTGGCCTTTCAGATGTGAGGCCACTGGGCCAGGCTGGGCCCAGCTCTGCTTATCAACTGTTTTCCTTGATTGGGTAAAGCAACAGGCCTTTTCTTCTTCCTTTCCTTCCTCCACCCTTCTTCCCTCCATCTCTTTCCCCTTCTTCCTTCTCTTCTTTCTTTCTGGGGCCTTGAATGGTCCTCCCTTGAATGGTTAGCCACATTTAGCACAACCTCCAGGATTGCATGTGTGAAAAATGAAGATGGATCCACTTTTTTAAAAACTTGTTTTCTGATCTTGAAAGTGAAGATGTCCATTATAGGCAATTTGTGAAATAGACAAAATAAGAAGAAAAACTAGTCTGTGGGAATAAGGACTATTTAATCCGTGTTAGGGTCTGGGAGATGTTAATGTTCAGCTACTCAGTAGCTTGTACGGTCCCCTTTCATACAGGCTCCATCTAGCAGCTGAGACTGAAGCAGCAAATAAGCCAAAGTCCCTACTCCATGAAGCTGATGTGTATTTGTGGAGGGAAGTTGTCAATAACACCAAGCAAATAAAAAAATAATTTTGGATGGAGGTGAATACTGTGAAGGAAATCAAATAGAGTTTGATAGGCAGTGAGTGGGGCTGAGGAGTGTCAGAGGAGATGGCACTGAGCTGACATCTAAATGATGCAAAAAGACCGGGCAGGCAGAGAGAGGCAGGAGGAAGAATATTGTAGGTAGGGAGGATGCTAAGTACCAAGGCGAGGGGTGGAGGAGGGGTCCTCTGGATGCATGAGAGCAGAAGGAAGGCCAGCCTGGGAGCCTTACATTTAACCATATGTGGCAACTGAAAACCTTTGGGAAGTTTGATATGGACCATGACCTGTCTGGGTTATAAAATACCTTCTGGTGGCTACAGAGTACTGTAGGAATGTGAGTGGAAGGATGGAGGACAGTTGGGAGGACATCACAGTAGTCCCAGGGAAAGATGGTACTAGCTTAGACATGGGGAAGAGTCTGTTCCTGTGATCTGTTTTAAAGTCTGTGATCATAGTATCTGTAAATTTGGCATTTGTGTTTATAGATATATCATTCACCTAGTACTTTCCAGGTATTATGCATTATGCTAAGCACTTACATACATTATCTCATTCATTTCTCACACAACTCTATAAGGCAGGCATAGTAAACTCCTTTTGCATATGAGGAAATGGAAATCCAGAGAGATAAGGTAAAAATGGGGAAAAATATTACCAATCACTCCTTTCCCCAGAAAGACCTTATTTGGATTTGGAGGGGCAATTCGTTTTGGTCTTTTACTCAAAAATGCCCATGTGGATAACATACGGATAGCAGAAATCAGAATTGAAACCCAAGTGTGGCTCACTTCATGGATTAACCTCTATCGTGTACACATTTAAGTCCTGCTCTTATGTTAATAGTTATGTTAATGTGATTGAAAGATTCAGCTCCTGGGTCAGCTACTGCCATGAGAATGTTTACCAACAGTCATAAAAACTCTGCGGTGCACCTACACAAATAAGGGCTTATTGTTCACTCTTGTGCAATTGCTGTGGGTCAGTCAGTGGCTCTGCTGACCTCGCTGGACTCACACTTCTAGGGGCAGGTGATTGAGCTGATCTAGATTGGCCCGCTCCGCATGGCCATCATCCCTCAGAAGGCTAGGCTGGGCATGTTTCTGCTGGTGACAGAAATGCTACAGAGAAGAAGCAGGAACATGCACAGGCTCTTTAGTCTCAGCCTTGGAACTGGCTCTGTCACCCTGCCACATTCTGTTGGCCAGTACAAGTCAGGAGGCCAGCCCAGACTCAAGGGGCAGGGAATAGACTCATCCCGAAGCTGCTAGATCACATGAAGAGGACATGGGGAGAGGAGGCATGAGACCTTTGGCCATTAGGACACACATGCTTTTGTCAAATGCTTGTTATATGTGGTGACAGCCCCTGTCATTGGAACAGAGATCAGCTGACCTGGCCTCGGAGTCCAGAAAACCCATATCCTTAGGATATACTTGGAAAGTTTTTATTCTAATCTCTAAATATATTTTCTGGCTGGGGTTTAGCTCAGTTGGTAGAGTGCTGCTCTACCTTCTGAGGACCTGGGTTCAATCCCCAGCACCACAAATATGGGAGAAGGATGTGGCAGTCCACTCCCTGCCACCAAAAAAATAAAATAAATCCCCAAACAGTCAGCTGTTGAAAATCCTATGAGAGTCCCTATGAGTTGGACCTGACTTGATGGAACCTAACAACAACAAAAATACATATTGTTACCCCTCCTTGTTAACTCATTAGTGTCACTACAGTCCCCTAAGCCAACTGGCTCTCTCTATTTTAAAGGCATTTTCAAGGCAAGGATGTTTTGTGCTCAAGCAGGCAGCTTGTGAGCCCTGCTGGTGGTTTTCTCTTTTCAGCAGAAAGGTGGTGCCGAGAAGATAAAAGATACTATTTCAAACTCAAATTGTGACCCTTTGGGATCTAGGAGATCATAGCAAGTACACAGACCCCAAACCGATGATGGGGAAAACAGGTGAGGTGGGCAGGAGAGAAAACCATGAGACCAAACTTTGAAGCACAAGCGATTTCACCCATCAGTTCTAAAGGGAAACTTCTGGCCCAAGTAAAAATCATTTTCCCTTTTCTCAACTCTTCTTGATAGACTACAATGTTCATCTGCCTGATGATGCTCATCAGACAAACACTGGGATTCTGTCTGTTTTGACATCACTGCTGTGAATCTGATGCCTTGTTTACTTAACTGCCAAAATGACAAGTGCATCAGAAGGGTTGGGAGTGTTGCAATTAGCCCAGAGGAGTAGGTAATAAATAAACTATCATTTATTACTTTGATGCAGCCATAAATTTAAAATATAATTATTGACCTGAGAAGAAGGGACAGGGATTGCTGCTGTCCCCATTCATTGATGATTGCCAGCTAATCAGCTAATTGAGCATGAGCTGCTAAATTCTTACTGAAGTAAGAATAAGGAACATCCCATTTTCAGCTGTACTCTCGGAGGTTCAGTCATGCCTAATCTGTGACAAAGTCATGCCTAATCTGTGGAAAACAACTTTGGGTTTGAAGATGACTTTTAACCTCTTTCCAGATTTCTTTAAACCAAGAGTCCTGAACCTCCCAGCCACCAATCAGTAACATCTGTATTTATAATTGCTCCCCATAGCTCACATTACCGCCTGAGCTCCACCTCCTGTCAGATCAGCATCCTCTGCCCACTCCCTTCACTCAACCCTACCCTTATCTGTGGAAAAAGTGTCTTCCATGAAACTGGTCCCTGATGCCAAAAAGGTTGGGGACCACTGCTTTTAAACCCTTTGTTCTACCCTTTGCTCCACAAATTTTCCTTCGGGCTTTTGGAGGTGGTTTTCATCAAGATGCTTTTGGAAGAAGCAAATAATGCCCAGCAGACTGCAGAATCTGTGTAATAAGGTTAATTTTGTCACCCTGGATTTTTCTCTTTTCTTAGGGGTTGAACCCAGGTCCTCATGCATGCTTTTTGAGTGCTCTACCATTGAACTGCACCCTCAGCCCCTTTTTAATATATATTTTTTGAGACAGGGTCTCTCTAAATTGCACAAGCTGCCTCTGGCCTCGAACTTGTGATCCTCCTACTGAGCTCAGCCTCCCAGCTTGCTGGGATTGCAAGCATGTCCTGCTGTGCCCAGTTTGCACCCTGGATCTTTTAAATAAAGCCTTGGAAACATCAAGTTCAAAACTTAACAAATAGCAGGAGAAAAAAACAGGTGATTGTCTTAATAAATTGTAAAAAAAAAAAAAAAAAGAAAAAAAAGCATTTGAGAAATTTAATACATTATTTCTGATTTAAAAAAAGAAGAAAAACCTCTTAATACAATAGAGCTGCAAGGGTTGGAACTCCCTTAACTTGTCAAACCATATCTACTATGAATCTATAAACACTCTTCATTCTTAAGGATGTGAAACATTAAAAGCGTTTTCTTTGAAATCTGGGACAAGTAGGATCACTACTCTCATCCACTCTTTTCATCATCTTACAGAGCCAAACTAATGCTCTGAAAGGAAAAATTTTCTTAAAAAGGAAAAATCTTCCCTAGAGGCAGAAGAGCAGAGAAGTTAGAACTGTTAATACTATGAGAACTTATAAGAAAGTAAAGTGGCTGGATAGAAGCCCAGAATTTTATTTTTTGATATCATTTTATCAGTACTGATGGGACACAGAGTGATAATTCAGTTCTTATACCCATTATGCAATTATCAAATCAGAATTGTTTACACTTCTGTCTCCTTAAGCATTTTACAAAAAAAAAGGGGGGGGAGGATTGGGGTTAACATGTAATAAGGTATAGCATGATTTTTTTTTTTTTGGATTTTCATAGTTAACATCCTGTATTTTGCACTTTTTTTCCTCCCTTTTTACCCCTCTAAATTGTTCCCCCTCCTCCTCCCACTTTCCCCATTGTCCATTCCCTCCTATAAGTCCACTCCCCCTCATATTGGGTCAACTATATTTTCCAATCTTAAAATAAGTAGGACACACATATATGTGTATGATATACACAATTGTACATCTATATTTGATTATATATATGTATGCATATATATTTTTTTCTTTAAGGTTGACCTACCTCCCACATATGAGTGAAAATGTGTTATTTTTTCCTGTTGAGTCAGGGTTATTTTGGTTAAAATGATGATATCCACTTCCATCCATTTTGCTGCAAACAACATAATTTCATTCTTTTTTACTGCTAAATAATATTCAGTTGTGTATATATACATCATAGTTTTAATCCAATCATTTGTTGATGGAAGACTAGCATTTTAAAACTGGGTAGCTTTCTCTATCCAGCAATGACCAATTAGGAAACAGGGGAATTTACACTTGTAACAATTATTACAAAACATTTAATGTCGGTAAACTTCGCAAAAATGTTAAAGGTTAAAATGAAAAACAAAAAATGAACTGGTAAATGCTAGAAAAAAACCAGACCCCCTCCAATTCTAATGGAGAGCATAATGTGGGTATATTCCATATGTTAAAGATTGTTGTTTTTGTTGTTAGGTGCAAGGTAATTAATCTATGACTTGCATGCAGTCTTCATTCAAAACTCTTGATGATATTAGATACAACTTAACAAGTATATTTTGAAACTTGTCTAGAAAAATATATGTATAAAAGCACCAAAGGACATTTTCAAAAAAAATAAGGTAGATGGAATTGCCTTATCAAATATCACACCTTCCTAATATCGTGATAGTAAGGCATTTGGGAAACATTAGTCACCATCCTTGTTTATGCTCTACACCAAAAGAAATTCCAGCTGACTCAAAATTCTAATAAAATAAGTTATTGTTATACTTGAGAAAGGTGGAGCATTATATAAAGATATATGTGTTTATTGTGATTATATATAAAACATAAGTTGGGGATAAAGTATTATTTAGAAGCTTTAAAAGAGATTTTGATACATTACTATATTACAATGTAAAATCTCTCAGTAGTGAAAAACTCTATAAGCAAAGTTATGACACAATAGTATGGGAGAGCAATTTTTTAATAATAAAACAGATGAGATGATTCTATCAATAGTCTATAAAGCATTTTTAAAGATGAATAAACAAAACTCACCTTCAAAGGGACAAAAGATATGAAGAGGTAGTACACACAAAAGAAATAAATACCCAATAAACCTGAGAGATGATCAGTATCACTAGTAACCAGAGAAATGCAAATTGATAGTGATGTTTGTGCATATCAGATTGGCACCATTTTAAAAATTAATATTTAATTATTGGAAGTGCATACTCATATATTGGTACAAGTATGAATAGATATGACATTTTGGAGCACAATTTGGCAGTACATTTAAAATATTAAAAATGTCTCTGCCTTTGTTTGAGCAGTCCCACTTGTAAGAATCTCTTCTCACAAAAATATATACCTAAAAAGTCCATCAGCTGGGGAGTTATTAGATAAATTATTATATTCAAATTATAGAATATTACTTTTTTTTGCATTACTAGGGGTTGAATCCTGGGTCTCACACATGCTTTGCAGGTGCTCTACCCTTGGGCTGCACCCTCAGCCCATTTTTTCCTTTTTATTTTGAGGCAGGGTCTTTCTAAGTTATGCAGGCTGCTTCTTGTCTCGAACTTGTGATCCTCCTGCCTTTGCCTCTCCAGTTACTGGGATTACAGGAGTGAGCCACCATGCCTGGAGAATATTACTCATTCTTTAAAAAAGAACAAAATAGGGGTGGGGATGTAGCTCAGGGATAGAGTACTTGCCTATGCCTGAGACCCTGCGTTCAGTCCCCAGCTCTGTAAGATAACCACCTACCTGGACAAAGTAGCGCTATTTGTACTAATATGGGAAATAGCATTTGGTATTTTGATATATTGAAAAAACAACTTAAGATATATATAGTTAGTATAATCCCATTTGGTTTAAATCATTTATATGTTTAAAAAAAAAGGCATGAGGGGTATACGGGTGTCACCCAGTGGTAGAATATTTGTCTAGCATGCTGGAAACCCTGGGTTTGATCCCCAGGACCATCAAAAAATATTTTTTAATCAATATGTAAACCACAGCATGAGAGGTTCACACCAAGCTGTTGAGGGTTGTTAATCTCTGGGAATTGCTGTGAGAAAGACTGGGGGAAAAGAGTAGCAAGAACTAGACTTTTTCTTTCTTGACACATTTCTGTACTTGTTGAAATTTTGCAGTGAACACTTTTGGTAATTTTAAAAGCCAAAGTGGGCTGGAGATATATGTAGCTCAGTAGTAGGGCACTTGCCTAGCATTTACAAGCCTTGGGTTCAATCCCCAATACTGTCAAAAAATAAAAATAAAAGCTAATATAATGATGTATTCTTAAATCGATAAGCCATATATTTTGAAAATCCACAAATGGTAGCAGAAAACAATAAAAGCCTCTCTCTCCATGACCCAATGACAGTGCTGACATATCAGAATAATGGGGTGAATATGTCTAGCAGGGTTAATTCAAACAAAAAAATGGATAAATAAAAGGGCAGGAGAGTTTATGGGAAGAAAAGAGACCAGGCTTTGTTTCTCAGTCCTTTGCCATTTGCTGTTTGACACGGTGGAAACCATTTACCTGGGATGGGGTCCTGGTAGGTTTCGTCCTTCTGCAGGTAGGGTGATCTACTTCCCCTGGAGGGAAGTACTGGGGGGGAAAAATGGCCAGAAAGGTTCTGCCTATGTGGAAAGTGTTATTGTTAGAGTGACCATGAATCAAAATCAGAGTCCAGCATCTCAGATGGCCACCAAAAAATAAGGAATGGCCTTTGTATAAGCTGAACATTGAAGTAGGCACCATAGTGAGGAGTTGGATGGAGGTAAAATAAAATATGAAAGACTGGTCTTATAGAAGGGGTGTGGGTGCACGCATGGGGTGTGTGTGTGTGTGTGTGTGTGTGTGTGCATGTGTGTAAAGCTTAAGAACATTAAGTATAGCATAATAAACAGAATACTAAAGTATTAAGGAGGAGCTTGAAGTAATTAGGAGCAATTAGATTTGAGAAGTATTGACTAAGAGATGTGTCAAGAGGGTAAGAGAAGGGTGCACATGTCTGTTAGGTGGTAGGGAGTGTTTGTAGTGATGGGGCATTGGGTAGTTTTGTTGTTAGTTCAAAGAGAGATTCTACAAGGAAAAATAACATCCTGAGACATGATTTGTTTTCCGAAGCAATGTCAAGAGGCATAAGATCAAATCTAGCTTGACATCATCCAAGACAGCACTCAATGGGTCTCTAGAAGCTGGAGCTGAATGGCCCCTTGGCTAATGAGAAATGCCCATCCTCTACCAATGCCTCAGGGCCCATTTCTTCCTCTTTGGCAAGCAGAGTACAGAAAAAGCTCAAAGCAGAGTGGAGACCGAGGAAGTCACCCAGAGCATTCATTACGCACGCAGGCTCCGCACCCCAGCTTTCAAGAAAATAGACAAGCAGGGTTTCACAGTTTTGCTAGAATCCAAGCCAATGGCTTTGTGCTTCAACCTGGGGTAGATTTTAATGAAACCAGAAGGGTATTTCACACAGTAGCCTACCACTGGCAGTGAAGAAGAAGAGAAGATTGGCCAAATACTGCCAAAGTGTATCCTCCCATTTATTCTCTGGGCATGAAAGGAGTGATTGTAAAATTCAGATGAAACTAAGATTCAGAGCTCCCAGCACAAACATTTGGGTCTGTGATTAAGTTTACTTTCACTAGTAAGACATATTCAGAAACACAGTAAACCCATTGTTCCATCAATGTTTGTGCATTTCAGTGACTTAGCCTGTTGAATTCTCAAGTGGAAGTTAGGTTGTCTCCATTATACCCTTTCTAATTTATTAAATATTTTTTAAACTTGTCCCCTGCTCACTGTCCCAACTGCTATTATTATTGTGTGCATGGCTTATTAGTTACAACCTTGTATCTGATGTCTCTAGCTGTGCCCCTTTCAATCCATCCATTACCCTGCTTCAGTCTTTTCTCCAAATTCCACTGTTTGTTACTTCACTGTTCCGAGTCCTTTAGTGACATTCAGGGACTTCTGTGATACCCTTACTGCCCACCTTGCAGGTGGTCTCACTTCTTGCATTTTTGCCTCTCTCTACTCCATCTTGTCTTCCAATTTGGTGCTCCAGCTACCAAAAACTATTATTGTCTTCAAAAACACAAACCTCTGTCTTGTCTTTGTACCTGGAATAACTTTTTACTAATTAATGTCTGTCTCAAGATGCAGCTGTACCAAGTGTCATCTCTAGGATGTGCTCCCTCCCTTCCTTTGTATTGTGTATCATCTTCCTGCACTCTGGAAACACACAAAATGTACTTCTACCTATACTCTATCCTACCTGGCTAAGTACAGATCTGTCTCCATGACTCACCTGGAAAACACTTTAAAGGTAAAAATCCCGAAGTTCTACCTATTGTGGCTTGTAGCATGCCTGACACATAGTTAGTGCTCCATGAATGTGTGCTAAGGAAGATAAGTGCATATTTTTAATTGAGTTTCTCCATCCCCAGTTTGTGAACAAGTGTATAGGGGTCTTTCTTTTGCCTGGTGTGACGTGAATCAAGTCATATTTAGCCTGCTGTACTCTCAGAAACATGAAGAGGAATAAGACAAATAATGTTAGGGTCATGTATAAATTAGTGGAAGACTCTTTCCACTCTTCCTGGAGCATTGGTAAGTAGTTACCTACTAGATCTGCCTAGAGTGTACTTGAATGAGAATTCCTGTGTTGCTCCAGGTCAGCTGTTGCCAGCAAACCGCAATACACCGAGTCCCATCGATCCTGACACCATCCAAGTCCCAGTGGGTTATGAGCCAGACCCAGCAGATCTTGCCCTCTCCAGCATTCCTGGGCAGGAAATGTTTGACCCTCGCAAACGAAAGTTCTCTGAGGAAGAACTGAAGCCACAGCCCATGATTAAGAAAGCTCGCAAAGTCTTCATCCCCGATGATCTGAAGGTAAATTGGAACTGGTAATGAGGCTTTGGCAAATGGATGAGGAAGCAGATAAAAGAGGTGACCCCAGAAAGGTCATATAAGCTGATGAATGAAGGATTTGTGATTTCTGATCCTGTTTCTTAACTTGTGACTTCTCAGCATGATGCTTCCTCTCTGGGTGTCTTCTGCTTTCATGTCTTCATACTGAATAAAAATAAGGAGAAGCAATAAAATATTGGAGTGATGTTAAGCCCATGAAGGCAGCAAAGTTTCTACTGTCTTCAAGGAATCCTAAGAAATATAACTCACATTGTCAGACCAAAGTCTTTCAAAGTTGGAATGAGAAAGAAAATTACTTGGGAAGGGAATCTAGACTTTAATTCTCCAAGGGTTACATTTCTTTTTCAGAATTTGTTGATAATGAACTCTGCCATTTCCCTGAAGGCCTTGGGGAATAACAGGCAGAGATTGAACCTCCCTCCACATTGCCAACCTTGGACAATCAGGGTGGGATATTGTGAATGAAATTGGCAGATTCCCTGACATTATATGTCATGTTCATTTTGTATCACAAGTAATGGTCACTTGAGTATCTTAACAGATGGTTAATTCTGGGTTGGTTTTCTTTGCTATGTTGAAGGGGAAGCATTATTTATAAAGAGACATAGACCTTAACAAATCAAATAAAATTTAAAATTAATCTCACACATTTAATGATACCTTAGGATAAGAATTATTGCCAAAAATGCCATGCCTGCTAATACAAATGTAGAATTATTTATGATTAGCCATTTCATACAACTTCTTATGTTTATGTTTCTTTCTAGTCATAAGGGTGTTAGAGATATTATTATACATATTCAGAGCATTGGAACCAGGCATAATTAGTTCTTTCCTAAAGTATGACCACCCTATTTCCCAAACCTAAATTTGGTTCATGTGTAGAGGCAGAAGTACCTGGCAGACCTAAATCACTGCTTTTATCCACATGTCTGAGAGTACCTTAATTGTTCTAGAATAGGAAAATGTCAGGGCTGAAAGGAACCTTAGCAATTTGTTAGTCCTAAATTACCACTTTGCAGTTGAGGAAATAGAGAATCAGAAAGAGGAACTGAGATAAACTCTACTTTTAGAGTTTCTGGGATGACAAGCTGGTCATTCTAGGTCAGGCACTCCTTCTTTTATCCTTTTGCATCCTTTGTTTCATCCCTGTTCCCTGCTCCCGTCCCACCTGAGAAGTCTGTTCTCCATTCCATACCTTCGCTAGCTCACCTGCATATGTGAACAGACAGGGTGGGGAAATGAAGTACTTCGGAAGAGAGAAGAGCTCTAAATAAGAGACAGAAGTTGAAGTCAGCTGCTGGTTGGGGTTGTTGTAGACCATTAAGTCCATGGTCTATGGCAGAATCCCCATCCTTCCCCAACCAGACATGGTTTCTTCAATTTCCCAGGAGCTTGTTCTCATGTCCTCTCCACCTCCTGGGCTCCTGTTCCCTTGTGTGTAGGTTCTGATCCATCCTGAGGCAGGTCCTCTTTGGAATGCTCTTAGAAGCTGGACTCTTGGGCACACAGATGAGTATAGGAGATTTCCTGATGCTACAAAGGAATTGGTATGGGCATTACATACAAGTGACATAAACAGCCTCCATCAGAACTAGAGGTTTTGCTTTTGTGAATATGCTATTGGGCCTTCTTGACCATGATCGTTTTGGCTCTTCTAGCTCCTCCTAGCATCTCTGTGTTTCCTCCAGTTCCCCTACTCTCTTTGAGAAACAAAAATAACAAATTCTATCAACAACCCTAGCCTACCTGTCCAAGCTTGCTCATCCAGGTATTCTTTAAAGAACATCCTGCTCCCCAAGAAGAATTCTGGTTCCAGCTATTACAAAGATCATTTCTTTCATCCTACTACATGTTGTTGTTGTTAGGTACTGTTGGGTCAGGTTTGACTCATATTGACCCTACGTACAAGAGAACGAAACACTCCCCAATACTGTGCCATGCCCAGCAATATGTCAGTGCTTCTCTGCTAGTCATAGGGTTTTTAATGGCTGATTGTTTCGGGATTGTTTTGAGAGTAGGATGCCCGGTCCTTCTCCCATTTTTGCAGTGCTGGGGATCAAACCCAGGGCCTCAGAGAATGTGAGAATGCAGAACAGCACTCTACCAACTGAGCTAAATCCTTGTCCCTTATTATATATTATTATATAATATATAGAAAGCTAGGAGTACTTTATAAATTTTTATTAAGATAACAGTATCAGCTTGTCATCAGCAGTCAGGAAGTGGCTGCACACACTTTCCAGCCCATGCACTCTGTGCAAAGTCTGCTAAGGGTAACAGGCAGGTCTGGGGTAGACCACTGATCTTGGACTTCCCTTGCAGCCTTGAGTCCCACCCATGTGACCTCCTTCTCCAATACCAACTGCCCTTCGGAATCCTGGGAGAGGCTATGGACTGGCCTCACCCTCTTATTCTGGGTAACATGTAACTGCACACATATTAGCTTTACTCAGATTGAGGGATTTGCTGTATCAAGTTCTTGATAAAAAGAGTTGTAGAATTCATCAGGTGGCACAATCAGTGAATTGGGAAAGTTTAAAAGAAGATTCTGCTCAGTCTTCCTGGAAAGCTTTTCCTTTATTTGGTAGAGGGAGCAGTGAGAGGGGAAAAGGGAGAACAGCTTTCACACTAACCACAGTTAAATATTACTCAGAGTTACTGAACAGTTAAAGAGGAAATTAGAGTCAATTACTAAATGCTCGCCAGTGATATGAGTACATTGATTAGTGGCAGGTCAATTAATTTCTATTTCCAACTACCAAAGTGTACATGCCCATTATGTAATATTCCAACAGCTCAGAAGGATATAAAATAAAAAGGTAAAAGATCCTAATTCTGCTCTTTGCCTTTCTGCTCCAGTCCCTTTAAAGGCACTACTTTTACAGCTCAGTATAAATCTTTCTGGGCTTCTTTCTATGAATATATTATACTGTAATTTTTAAATCAAACTGGAATGAAAACATACATATTTATCAGCAGGTTGCCATTGTTTTCTCTCATACAGTGGTATATCATGAACATCTTTGTGGTTTTGCTGGGTCATTATTTTTAACAGCTGCACAGTATCCTTCCTTATGATTCTATCATAATATAGTTATTAAATCTCCCACAGATATTTTCATTTTTTTCCTTTTTCAAACAATCCTTCAGTAAAACCTTTGTGCTTATGTCAGTGTGCACACGCATGAAGATTGCTATAAGATGAAAATCCTAGAAGTTGAGTTGCTAGATCAATAATAGTATATGCATTAAAATAGTTGAGAGATATTGCCAAATTGCTTTCCAAAAATATCGTACCAGTGTGTAGCAAAAAGCATATGAGTACCCATGGAAGAAAAAAAGGGGTTCTTAAAATTTTTAGCCAAGAGAATGAAGAAAGTTGGAATGGAATTTACCGTGTAAGGAGAGCGACTTACTTTCATTCAGCCTCTGATCTCCACCTCATTGGGCACATGCTTTGTTGGGCAAAGGGAGTAGAAACCTGCTGTGACAGGTTGGTTCCTTGTTCCAGGAAGGAAGCAATGGCTCGCAGACCATTCTTTCAGACATGCAGAAGTTGTAAAGAAAGGAGACAGGAGTTAAGGCGCCTGGGTTGGTGTCTCAGCCCAACACTGATGGCTGCCAGCGTCCTGGCTGACACTCAGCGGTGCTGAAATCTAATATCTTGTTTCCTTTTCCTTCTGTAACTAATGAGCAGGATGACAAGTACTGGGCAAGGCGCAGAAAGAACAACATGGCGGCCAAGCGCTCCCGGGATGCCCGGCGGCTAAAGGAGAATCAGATTGCCATCCGGGCCTCGTTCCTGGAGAAGGAGAACTCGGCCCTCCGCCAGGAGGTGGCCGACTTGAGGAAGGAGCTGGGCAAATGCAAGAACATACTTGCCAAGTACGAGGCAAGGCACGGGCCCCTGTAGGATGGCATTTTTGTGGGCTGGTTTTTGAATAGATGGACAGCTCGTTTCCTGTCTGGTAGCACCACACCCAAACCAACCTTTCTGACATCAGCACTTTACCAGAGGCATAAACACAACTGACTCACATCTTGGTGTGCATCTGTGTGTGTGCGTGTGTGCGTGTGTGTGTGTGTGTGTGTGTGTCATGTGCTGTGCTCCCGTGTGTGGTCTATGGTGTGCGTGTGCGTGCGTGTGTTCCTTTGCACTTGCCATTAAGATAGTCCTCTCATCGTCTTTTAGTTCCAAACAAGAAAGGTGCCATGTTTTTACTAGACTTGGGAGACCTCTCGGAGGTTTCCCACCCCACCCTTCTCTACTCCTGCCCTTTCTGCCTTGCTTCATGTTCCAGCTTACCTAAGCTTCCAGGGCTCTGCTTGGATTCACCAAGAAGGGCCCCAGCAAAACAGTAACTCTCGGTTTTCAAGAGCACAGGCTCTTGTTCCTGTTTAATCCAGTTAAGTTACCATGCTAATACGGTGCACAAAATACCTTAGCACTACACTGCATCTCTATTCACTTACAGGTTGCTTTCCCCATTTTGTTTTTTCAGTTTTGGTGTTCATTGTCTTCAAATTTAAAGTGCTGTTCAGATTTATTAGATCCCATATTTACTTACTGCTCTCTACTAAGTTTCCTTTTAATTCTACCAACCCCAGATAAGTAAGTACTATTATAGAACACAGAGTGTGTTTTTGCACTGTCTGTACCTAAAGCAATAATCCTATTGTACGCTAGAGCATGCTGCCTGAGTATTACTAGTGGACGTAGGATATTTTCCCTACCTAAGAATTTCACTGTCTTTTAAAAAACAAAAATTAAAGTAATGCATTTGAGCATGACCAGAACATCCTCAGGACAGAGATGCAGAGGGCATTGGGAGGCCTAAGAATAAGGGGTTAATTTATCAGTATGTGAACCAAAAATACAGTTGGGAGTAGCCTTTGACATTGATATGCTTGGTTTTGTTGTGTACCCTGGCCCACACCCACCCCACTCCCCCTTTTCTAGTTAACTTTTTCCATATCCTTCTTGATATTCAAAACAATTCAATTACTTAGGATTCAGTTCTCCCATTTTTTTGTAATATATATATTTTTGTGAATTATACTTTGTTCTTTTTAAAAATCAGTTAAGTTAAAAACTTGACATTTTTAAGGTCCTTTTCCCTGTGGTGTCGTTTTTGAATGCCTCATAAATTAATGATTTTGGAGCTTATGTTTCTTACTCTCTGTTTGCTTTTGAACGTATGTACTCTTAAAAGTGGACTTCTGAAAAATGAATGTAAAAGACACTGGTGTATCTCAGAAGGGGATGGTGTTGTCACAAACTGTGGTTTATCCAATCAATTTAAATGTTTACTATAGACCAAAAGGAGAGATAATTAAATTGTTTAATGTTTATACAGAGTAATTATAGGAAGTTCTTTTTTGTACAGTATTTTTCAGATATAAATACTGACAATGTATTTTGGAAGACATATATTATATATAGAAAAGAGAAAGGGAAAATTATTCCATGTTTTAAAATTATATAGTGAAGATATATATTCACCAATGTTATACAGAAAAGAAGCGCTTGGGGTTTTTGATGTCTTTAATATTTTAAGCCTATTACTGACACATCAGCATGTTTTCTGCTTTAAATTAAAATTTTATGACAATATCGAGGCCCACTGAGACAAATCCTGCTCCGATGCTTTCTTATTTCTTACTAGGTCTCAGAAAGAAGTCAGTTAACGTCACACAAAAGCACAAAATGGATTTTAGTCAAATATTTATTGGATGATACAGTGTTTTTTAGGAAAAGCATCTGCCACAAAAATGTTCACTTCAAATTTCTGAATTCCTAGAATGGAGCATTGTTGCCAATACCCCAAGTGATTTTGTTCTCTTCAGGCCCGTGAAGTCTCATCCAGTATAAGGTTGACATCGGTGCTATGTGTATGGCTTATAATTTGATAGATGTTTTGATTTTAAAGATGATTGTTCTTTTGTTTCACTAAGTTGTATAATGTCAAGAGATTCTGCTGTTACGGTAAAGAAACATTTCATGCTAGATTAAAAACCCCTTTCAACAATGGGTGTTTTCTAGTTCACTGCCTCCACAGCATCTGAATTCCTTAATGATGGGTGGTCTCGTTCTCAATTCACCAGCAGTGCTTCCCTCTAGTATTAAAGTTTGGGAAATGTGATCCCAAGGATATTCCTACCAGGTACCCATTTTTTTCCAAGCCACAGATACATTGGAATTGAAATACATTGTTCAGGCAAAAAACTAGTAAAATAAACAAAAGCCTTGGCAATCTTAGGTGGAACTGAATGAGAGATATTCAGGAAGAGCCACAAGTGGACACAAAGAGTTGGCCTTTTTACAGATGAGGAGACTAATGGCAGTATTGTTAAATGGAAATATTTGTTAAAGCAAAAACAAATTATATATTTAAGTAGAGAAGCATTGAAGGATTGCACCATGGGCCATTCAAATTTATAGAAGTATCAGGTGGTAGCTGAAAAAGAAAACATGTTTGAGCACTAGTCTTTGTTAGAATTAGGTTATTTGTATCAAATGAGCCTCAAAAATGATTTCTGTGGAAGAAATAAAAAGATCATAAAAATTATTCTTTTGTGTGCCAGGAGAGGTTTCAGAAACCTACCTCGTCTTAAAAAATTAAACACTTTGGAATCTGTATAGGTGCCTTATATGTAGGTCATTGTCAACACACACACACACACACACACACACACACACACACTCCTGAACTGGCTGCCTATCTGTCTAAGGAAATGAACTGGTAAATAAGGCAGTTCTGCTAAATGGAATAGGAAGCAGGGTTTGACTTGGAGCTACTGGGATCCAGGGTCAAATGTGTGCCCGCAGACTGCAGTTATAATGAGAGTCTGTCATTTTTTGCCTTTTCATTCTAAGCATCTTTTAGATGTTACTTGGTCATTAGAAATGAATTCAAGTCATATCATGCCAACATAATTTAGACACAATTTGGAATGAGCAGCATTGTGATTTTCCTGGTAAGATCACAGTATCTTTCCTTTTGACTAGATTCACAAAGAAAGGCCAAATATGATCAGCCTATTTTTGCTCATGTTACCTTGAGGGCAGTAAATGATCATCCTCTCCTCCTAAGAAAGTTGAATACACAAGGCCAAGGAATCATCCCTTAAAGCACAAGGACCATTAGTTTGAGGAGAGCAGGATGGGATTCGCACTTTGGGTGGGTGGGAAGCTGTGTAAGATAACCCAGAAGTTCCTTCTAACCCACTGATTGTGTGTGGGAACTCACAGTAATCCCAAATGCACATTCAGAAGGTCAAGGGTCTGTCTTTACAAAAGTGAGGGAAATTTTTAGGAGGCACTCTCTCCCCACCCCAGCGTAAAACTACAGATATTCTGTAAAATGCCAAGTTAGATTTTGGCTTCTCTAGAGGTTCGTTTTCCCATAATGTTTCTTTTAAAAGGAAACTCATATTTTATCAGTTAATTAGTGAGATCCCAAGGCAGTGGCCAGCTTGTGTGTGTGTGTGACCTGTGGAGGCCTGGATTTACCAGTGGGGTCATTCCCTTGCAAGTGGCTGAGAGGAGGTGTTATACCCTCTACAGGGTTGACAGTTCTACCCAGTGGGCTCACTTCCTGCTGAGGGCTCCTACACACTCCCTCCTGATGAGGCCAAATTCTCCCCCAGGTGTTTGCTAAAGTCAATGTCATTAAAAATGAGCAAAACTTTGTTCTAAGTCTTCATGAATTTGATTTAGCAACTAAATGCAGTGTGTTTTGCAGAAGGCCAATTGTATGCAGAAAAGTGTGTGTGTGCATGTGCGTGCGTGAGTGTGTGTGTGTGTGTGTGTGTGTGTGTGTGTGTATTTAGGTCAAGACATAAATCTTTAATTTTGGAGCACCTTACCAAACACAACAATAATCCATTATCCTTTTGGCAACACCACAAAGATCGCATTTGTTAAACAGGTACAAGTTAACATGAGGTTAGTTTAATTGTACACCATGATATTGGTGGTATTTATGCTGTTAAACCTAAACCTTTATCTGTTAATCTTAATGTTTAATAAACTTTGAATTTTTTCCTTTCTTTCATGTGTTTTTGTTAAGTCGGGTAGCAACTGGATTCTCTTGCCACCACAACAACCAAAAGACCATTTACAGGTATTAATTATATAGATGGTAAAATGATAATAATTATTAATAAATTAACATTTATTGAGTGCTTATATGCCAGACACTTTACAAAACATATGGGCTATTTTATTTAATCCCATATCAACCCTACGTGGTAGAGACAATTGTCATCCTCACTTACAGAAGAAGAAATTGAAGGGTTGACAAGTTAAGAATCTTACCTAAAGTGACATGGGTGGAGGTGGCAGAGATGAATTCTGATCCATTGAATGAGTATCATTTAGAAGGGTGCTTCCCAAAAGCCAGTCCACATACTGTCTTTTGTTGGATAAATAAAAATCATCCGGGGACATATTACAGGAGTACAGATCCAACAATTCTCAAACAGGTCTGTATGGGACTCAGAAATCTGAATTTTTTAAATGTTCCCGGCTAACTCTCATATGTGGCCAAGTATAGTTGTCCCTCAGTATCTGAGGGGAATTGATTCCAGGACCATCCACAGATACTGAAATCTTTGGTACTCAAGGCCCTTATAGAAAATGGTGTTGTTGTTGTTGTTGTTAGGTGCCGTCGAGTCGGTATCTGACTCATAGCGACCCTCATAGGGTTTTCAATGGCTGACTGTTTCGGGATTGCATTGGGAGTGGATTGCCCGGCCCTTCTCCCATTTTTGCGGTGTTGGGAATTGAACTCCGGGCCTCAGAGACTGCAGCACAGCGCTCTACCCACTGAGCTAAATCCCAGCCCCAGAAAATGGTGTAGTATTTGCATATAACCTCACACATCCACGTGTATACTGTAAATCATCTTTGCTGTGTTGTTGTTAGGTGCCATCGAGTTGGGCCCGACTCATAGCAACTCTCATAGGGTTTTCTTGGCTGATGTTTCAAGATTGCTTTGAGAGTGGATTGCCATGACATTCCCACATTTTTTAGGTACTGGGGATCAAACCTGTGTCCTCAGAGAGTGAGGAACAGCACTCTACCAACTGAGCTAAACCCCAGCCCATGAAAACTTATAATACCTAATACAATGTAAATAGTTGTATTGTTCATGGAATAATAATGTCAAGGGGAAAAGTGTCTATGTGTTCAGTATAGATGCACTCATCTTAGGCCTAACTACATAGAACACATGAACAACAACATAAAAAAGGGAGGAAAGAAAAAAATAGCATGAGGTTTCATCAATAAGCACTTTCAGACAGTTCAATTTTCAGAAAAATAAATTCTCAACCTATAAAAGTTGAAAATTTTGGAGGGTTGAATAAGAGGAAAGTACTGATACAATCGTAGGAAAATGCCATGACGAAACTCATTCTGTTGTATGCTGATTAAAAATAAAATTTCAAAAAAGACCAAAGAAGCTAAGGATTTGGAAATTCCCTTAAAATTTGCCTGTGCACATATATCCCTTGGACATACTTTGTGCAGGCCCCCCAGACCAGATGATTCAACTGGCTTAAAGTAGGTTGTTTCTTGTGCACATTGCAATTTGCAAAGTACTCCAAATGATACCGGAGAAGGATGTGGCAAGCCACTCCTGAAGCAATCCTGAAAACAATCAGCCATTGAAAACCCTCTGAGGGTCACTATGAGTGGGACCAACTCCACAGCAACTAATGACAATTGAATGATAGGGAGGGGCTGAACAGGTCAGTGGAGGAGTGAAAGGTACATTGATAACATTCCTTGCAATCCTTCAAAGTCCTTGGACTCCCCTGATTCTTGCCCTTCCAGCCATCCCATTGTTCAGCTTCCCTTGTATTCATTCAATACTATATCTAGCATTATAATTGCTCTCTCCCAACCCTACTTTTGCAGAGGCTGGTTTTAAAGGGCTTCTATTCCTAACAACCATGGGGGTCACAAGATACTTGCTTTTTAAATGTCCTTTGCTAGGAATCAACCAAAGTGCCCCACAGATTGCTTCATCCACAAAGAGGGCACACTAAGTCACTATGTATCTGGTACATAGTCTTAAAAGTTTGCCTCAGTGACATCTTTTTAGGCAAAGTTTACCCAAGACATACAAATTTGGAGGTCAATCACTACCTTATCCAAGTTGGGCCTGAAGATATACCATGGAAATAGCACACACTTTGGAAGTGAATTAAGCCTGGTTTCAAACTCTGTGTTTGGCATCTATTTATTTAATAAACATATCTATTGTGTATCCACTACAGAAAAGCCTTTTTAACTGGTAACATTATACTTAATCTTTCTGAATCTCAGAGTCATTTAACGATGTCTTATTGTTAGGATTACTCAAGGTAATGTACATAAAGCACCTGAGAGCCTGGAGTACTAAACACTCAACAAGTATGAGTTCTTCCTCTCATAGTGCCCAATCCCTTTACCCCATCCTGGATGGTAAGAAGCCCCTAGAAGATGGTAAGAAGCCTCTGGAAGGAAGTGGCCCAGGATTAATTGTCTCCTCTCTGGCCTTTGAAAATCAAATGAATAACATAAAGGACCTGAGGAAACATGAAAGGCAATTTAACAATTTTATCCCACAGTCTAGATTCACTTGTAAAGTTTCTTGTTTTGTTTTATTGAGTGCTGTCAAATAGGGTCCAAATCAAAGAGACCCTACAATATAATGAACACTACCCAACACTATGCCATGCACACAATCTTTTTATGTTTCAGCCCATTGTTGAAGTCAGTATGTTTCTTCTCATTTTGAGTCATGCCACATCAGCAAATGGAGGTCCCAGGGGTTCTTCTCCATTCCCATCATTAAGGTCAACTCTTCTTTGAGGAGACACTTCCCCAGTCGTTTCTTAAATGCCTTCCTGCCTTGGGGGCTCATTTTCTGGCACTGTATTTGACAGTGCTTCTCCGTTATTCACAGGCATTTCGATGGCTGATTGCTTTAGAAGTGGGCTGCCAGGTCCTTCTCCCTAGTCTGTCTTAGTCTGGAAGCTCAGCTGAAACCTATCCACCATGGATGGCCTTGCTTGTATCTGAAATACTGGTGGGATAGCTTTTAGCATTGCAGCAACACACAAGTCCCCACAGCATGACAAGCTGACAGATATGTGGGGGTAAAGTTTCTCTCCTAACACATCAGAGGACAGTGAATGGATTAAGAAAGGAGTCTTAGAGAATCTCATTGACAGCCTTTATTTTCTTTGATTTGCTGGTGACATTTGAATTCTACCCTACATTTGCAAAACCAGGTCCAATGCTCATGCTGCATCATCAGTCTTGTCCCCAATAATTATATCACATATTGACCTTCCACCCCCAAGATTAATTGGTAGCATAACCGTCATGGACTTTTATACCTCATCATCACCACTAACTTCAAAAACCACCCCAAATTTGCATGTTGTTGTTATTAAGTGTTGTCGAGTCAAGTCGGTTGTCCGATTCATAGCGATTCTATGTACAACAGACTATTGTCAGTGCTTCTTTGCTACTCATAGGGTTTTCAATGGCTGATTGGGTCTTTTGAGAGTAGGTTGCCAAGTCCTTTTCCAAGCCTACAGCACCTGGTGTTCCTAGGCGGTCTCCCATCCAAGTACTAACCATGCCTGACCCTGCTTAGTTTCCGAGACCTGATGGGATCAGACACCAGAGTGGTATGGCTGCAGGCTTCCAAATTTGCATATACACAAGTAAACCAGAGTGCTTTCTTTGTCGTCATGGCATTGAGTTCTTCTAGCTGTGCGTTCCCACCACACAAATAGAGCATAGCCCCTAAGCCTCTTCTAGGTGGAAATTCTAAAGCCACTACTAGAAATGAGTTCCTGGATTTTGAACACTGGTGGCCATTGCCCTTTGGTTGAACCTGCAGGCCCCGGCCAACTGGGAACTCCTGTGATTTTCCTTGGAAATAGATATGATGGACTTCTAGCGTGAGTCACAAGGCCCAGCTACAATCTGGCCTTCTTCCCCAGTAATCAACTCTGTCCTTTCTCTTGGCAGCATCCCATGACCTGGCAAGGGGGCAAGAGGAAAGAGAGAAAGGGGAGGGTCTCCTCATGAACTTTTCCAGTGAGGAGGCTGCACTCAGGGAAGGAAGATAGTTCACTCCCCTGTGATAAGGATCCTGCCATATCTGAATGTCACTGCACAGTTGAACCCTTCATTTGTTTTTTATTTGGGCCCTGTTGGTAACCCTGGGAGACGCTCAGGCTAGAATAAACACGGACACAGTTTTGGTGATGGCAAGCTTTGCCTGCCTGCAGTGGTAGCCCTGTGGCATCCGATCCCCTCAGATCTTGGAAGCTAAGCAGGGTCAGGCCTAGTTAGTACCTGGATGGGAGACCACCTGGGAACACCAGAAGCTGTAGGCTTGGGAGAAGGACCTGGCAACCCCCTCCCAAAAATCAATCTGCCATTGAAAACCCTATGAACAGCAGAGAAGCACTGACAATAGTGTTTCCCCTGTTGTACAGAGGGTCGCTATGAGTCGGATACCGACTCGATGGCACCTAACAACGACAACAACAAGCTTTGCCTAAGGTCAGAGGGGAAAGTCAGACCTGTGCGACAGAGTGTGTTTTGACATCTTTATATCCCTAAGGCTGCGCTTGCTGACCTTGACCCAATTCTGTGTGGGCTGGAAGAGCTCACACAGGCTTCTTCAACCCCTGCAAACACACTCCACTGTCATCAGCTATAATTAAACAATTCTGAGAAATTGAAAAAACAACATAGATGCCTCTGACAGTTTGCTGACTCCCAGCCACACCCTGGCACTTCTCCACCCACCACTTCTGAGATGGAAGATTCTGGTTTCTGGGGGAGACACTGGACAGATCCACCTTTCCCCAGATGAACCTCTTGCGCCTGCTACCTGGTTCTCCTCTTCCTAACTTTTCTGTTCCTAGATTTGCAGTGAGAAAATCAGTATGCTTTGGCAAGGCTTCCGTGATGGCCCGGCGGATGGCCCTCCCTGTCTCTATCCCCCTGCCTCTTGCCTGAGAAGCACTGAAAACCCCGCACCCTTCCTTCGGGTCTCCTGTCTTCCCCACTGCATCCCCACAACTACAGAGGGCCACGGAGGCACAGAAAATCCTCATGAAAAGAACCCATAAAAGACCAAAGTCCTTTCTTTCTTTTGAATCAAGATGAATCTCAGAAATAGAGGAATTGAATTTAAAAGAGGAGACGGGGTGGGTGAGCAAAGAGAAGGCGAGACTTCCCTTGGTCTCACAGATCCCAGCGGGAACCTTGGGTCTGAGGCAATCATTTGCGTCCTCAGGTGGCCCTTGTCCCCCTCCCTCTGGCTCTCCTCTTCCCTCACCCCTTCCCTTCCCTTTTGCCTTTCCTCCTTTCCAGGGTGTTTTGGTGGTACAGGGATATAACAGACAGGTGGGAATGACTGTAGGGAAGGTGAGGATGGGATTCAAATCTCCAGGCAGTGAATGGGGAATGGCTTAGTCCAGAAGGGAGCCCCAACGTCCTGGCCTCTCAATGGCGATCTTGCGCCAGTTGCAAGGCTCATTCACTACAATCTGTGTGAGCAGGAAGCTGTTTCCCATTGTCAGAAACTGACCCCAAAGTATGTTTAGCATCAGAAATAATGTTTGAGTCAAAAGACGCACTCGCTATGTTCCATCTGGAAACTCCTTTTGCTTTCCAGATGAGAACTTTGTGGTCTTAAGAAGGAGTATAACTTGCGAAATGTTCTGCACGGCTACACACAATCACATTATGGCAACCTCCTGTTTCCAAGGCGGGACTTTTAAGACAGCGCCCTGTTTCTCCTTTTGCTACTTTTCATGGTGGATGCAAAGCGTGAAGATAATCTGAGTTTTATTTTGAAGATGGGGAAATAGACTCACAAAGATCTTTATTCTTTCTGTCCACTATCTTCTAGGACTAAGCATAGCCTTTAAGTATCCAAAAACTATGTACTCTTCACAACAAATTGAAGTGTCTCTTTCCTGTGAAATCTCTAATCTCCCAAATTGGAAACAGTCTCTCTCTTCTCTGAACTTCATCCCACTTCCACCCAAGCTCTCTCCCGTCCCTCTCTTGAGATGGCTAACTTCCTACAATGTGGTTTGAATACGTCTGTCTATAACATTGGCCCTTCCATGAGGATGTCCGCATACTTGGGGCCAGAAGAGGACGTTATGGATTACAACCAAATCTGATCATAACTAATTCAATGTATAATCTTTATTTTTTAATGTATCTCTGTGTTTTTCTATCCTTTTTTGAAACTAGGTCTCGAACTCATAATCCTCCTGTCTCAGCTTCCCAAGTGCTGGGATTATAGATGTGGACCACCATTCCCAGCTTCATATACATTTTGTAAAGATTTTTTTCTTTTAAATCAAGAGGGGTTGGGGATTTAGCTCAGTGGTAGTAGAGTGCTTGCCTTGCAAGTGCAAAGCCCTGGGCTCGGTCCTCAGCACCAGGAAAAAAGAAAAGAAAAGAAAAGAAAATTAGAAAAAAACAAGAAAGCAAACTTAGAAAAGAATCTAATATTGGAAAACTGTGATTCAAAGAAACCTGCTTTACCACATAGACCCTAAACAATGAATTTACCTTCCCTAAAAGATCACCCCGAACAGATACATACCAAAACCTGGACAGCAGGATGAGTCAGTCCTGGGTGGAGGCCATAACAAGGTCCATTGTCTGAAGTTTATTTTATTTTATTATTTTTTTGAAACAGGGTCTAGCTGTATAGCCCAGGCTGGTCTGGAACTGGCTGGCCTTGAGCTTGCATCAGTCCTCCTGCCTCAGCTTCCCAAGTGCTGGGATTCCAGTTGTGAGAGACCACATTCAGCTCTGAAGTGAATTTTTAAAAGATCAACAAATGTCAACATTTGTTATTACTCAACCATTTTCTCTACTTTTGCAGAAGATGAAAAGTTTTCCAAATTTTTACCAAATTCAATAGAAATTATGAAATTGCTGCTGAAAGTGTTTTAGTGGAAATCTTCAACTATGGAGATTTGGAGAAACAGCTAGAATAGATCCTGGCGGGAAACTAAAACATGGGTAGTGTTGCAATTTGGGGAATTTATCAGGAAATGAGATTTTAATGAATTTCTGCCAATCTCACATTCACTTAAGTATTAGAATTCCCATTTGGAAAATTCCTGTTCATAAACTTATTGCTTTAAATACAGGAAAGTTTCAAAATTAAAGTGAATAAAAAGTGTTTCAATCAACTACACCTGAAAAAGGCTTGATGAGTATGGCTGCCCTATCTACTGAACACAAATATGCTGAGAAGGGTAATTTTGATCCAGTCATTAACAAACTTATAAATATTAAGGCATGAACATAAAATCTGTAATATTGTTATTGGTTATTGCAATAGGCCAATATGCAGGTAGGAGTTTTTTCCTTAAAAAATTAATGTAATTAAAAAGCATTATTCTGTCACTCTTTTCCTGACTTACTATACTTATTTATTTTATTGATACGATTATTAACATGACATTCAATAAAAGAAAAAAGTTATGGTTTTCTTGCCATTATTATTATTATTATATATTAATTGTACAAAGTACTGGATTTCATTATATTTTCATATATGCATATAACATGCTTTGATGATATTCACCCCCATCTATTACTCTCTCCTCCCCTCTCCTCCCTTTCCCCTTCCACACTCCTAAATGGTCTCCCTTTTACTTTCATGTTCTTTTTAAAAATTTTTCTAAATTCCATATATGAGGGAAAAAAACATAATCCTTGTCTTTATGAGTCTGGCTTAGTTCACTTAACATAATAGTCTCCAATTCTATCCATTTTCTTGCAAATGACAATTTTGTTCTTCTTATTGCTGAATTATACTCCATTGTGCATATATATATATATATATATATATATATATATGTATGTATATATGTATACACATGCACCACATATTCTTTATGTATTCTTTATGCATTCATGTGGTAATAAGCACCTAGCCTGATTCCATAACTTGACTATGTAAATAGTTCAGCAATAAAAATGGGTATTCAGGTGTCTCTATTGTAAGTTGACTTTGATTCCTTTCAGGTATGTACCCAGGAGTGGTATAGCTCAATCACATGAGAGTTCTATTTATAGGTTTTCTATTTCTAGTACTGGGGGGTTGAGCCCAGGGTGCTCCATCACTGAGCCACACCCTCAGCCCCTTTCTAATTTCTTTTTCACTTGAGATGTTGTTGTTGTTGTTGTTAGGTGCTGTTGTGTCCGATCATAGCAACCCTCATAGGGTTTTCCATGGCTGACTGTTTCAGGATTGCCTTGGGAATGGATTGACACACCCTTCTCCCATTTTTGTGGTGCTGGGAATCAAACTTGGGATCTCAGAGACTCCAGAGTGGTGCTCTACCAACTGAGCTAAATCCCAGACCCTTTAACTTGAGATAGGGCTTGCTAAATTGTGTAGGCTGCCTCTGTCCTCCACCTGTCCATCCTCCTACCACAGCTCTAGAGTCTGGGGGATTACATGTGTGTGCCATGGCACTCAGATTACTTTTAGTTTTTTGAGGACACTCCCTCCTGATTTCCATAGAATCGGGACTACTTTCCATTGCCACCAACAGTGTAAAGGGGTTTCTTTTCCTCCCCTTCTCAGCAACATTTGTTACTTTGCATTTTGCTACTAGCCATTCTCACAGGGGATGGAATCTCAGTGCGTTTTGATTTTCATTTCTCTAATGGATAATGATGTTGAACATTTTTTCAAGCATTTATTGGTTCTGGCTGTTATTATTTGTTTCATTTTATGTTAGTTACTGAAAATAATTGTCTTGAGGAGAGGAGGCAAGAAGTGATCTGCTTCCAGTACTGTCCTGGGTACTCTGCTGCTGGCCAGCAACCCTCTGCCGAGACCTCTGATGCCCTCATGCTCTGCAGGATTTTGGAAATAAAGTTCCAATAAGACTATTTCCCTGGCAAGAATGTTTATTAGTTGGGGGCTCCTTGTTAAGTGGTAATCACCTTGGTTCTGGGTCCTTGTCTACTTACACGAATATGAAAGGAGAGAATCATTTTCCTCCTTCAGAATCCCGATGTTACAGTGTTTCTCCACTTTGGTACTATTAGTCTTTTGCACCAGATAATTCTTTGTTATGGGAGCAGTCCTGGGCACTGTAAGAAGGTTACCTACATACCTGGCTTCTACTCACTAAATGTCAGTAGAACCCACTCTCCCCAGTTGTGACAACAAAAAGTTGTCTCCAGAAATAACCCCAGTTGAGAAGTCTATCAGACTGGAATTCAGCAGTTTTGGTTGAAATGGTCCTGGAGGAGGCCATTTTCCATGTTGTTGAACTTGGGCAGGGCTCCTACTGAGCCTCCATTTTCTGCATGTGCAAAACTAGAATAATACCATCTATTTTGATCTGATGCAAAGTTTAAAAAAGATAATGCATGTGAAAATAACTTGTATGGCTGCATAAGGTCATTATTATAAACAGGTCAAAATTATTATGCTATAACTCAATTATGGGAGGAATGCAGCTCTTAAAATGATCTATAATTGATTTCATCTTTACTTGAATCCCCAGAAACTTAATTGGCCAATTCATGGTAATTTCTTCTTTTCCAATTTCAAATAGGCTCTTTCACTCCAGTTGGACTCTTTGAAGTTAGGAATTCAATCAATTCAAAATACAAATGTTCAGGATAGCTTCCATATCTCCAGCTTCTCTTTCTCAAGGTTGTGTCTGGGGGCAGATGTAACTTATAGAGCCTATGGTAGTGAGGGGAAGAGTCTCAGTTCCACACTCTGGCCACAGGTCTGTGCTTGATGCCTAGGATATTTTGGTCTGGTTCATGGGTATCTGCCTGGGAAGAGAATCTCACGTTGTTCTTTGGAACCTTAGGTGTGGTCTCTGACCTGGCTTCCAGAGGTGAGGACTCTGAACCCTAGCCAGTTGGCCACCCAATCTGTTCTGGTCCTTCAGTTCTTTCAGCTTCTACATTTCCCTGGAGACCTCAGGTGTGTTCCATGCACCAAGCTAGTATCTGCAGCTCTCATCACAACTGGCCTCTGGCCCACTCACCTGGACGCCTTCTGCAGCCCTTAGCTTGCTGCTCTGGTGCCATGCTGGAGGCTGGCTGGGCTGACCAGGGGCTGTCTATGACACTTGCACTTTTGTAAGTTATCCTGGTTCCTTATCTACGTGGTCCTGCTGAACATCCTTCTTCCTCGCCTACTTGAAACAACCCTAGGTCTGACCTTGAGTAAGGGAGCAAAAACATCCATATCCCAGACCTCTTACATTGTCCAATCTCTCTTCTGAGCTACCTTCTCAGACCTGAAAACCTGTTCCTTCCCTTTCTTGTTGAGTGGGAAGTTCCCTTCACATCTGATCTTTCTGCTACCCTAGTCTATGGCACTTCTCTCCTTCCCAGTGGCAGTGTGGCAGATGCGCTTCTGGGAAACAGATGCATTGATAAGAGAAGATGGCATTGATACATATTTCAAAAATATTAGCAGAATGACAGCGAGGGTTCAGGGCCAGGTGATGGGAAGGAAGAATTTGCTGAAAATGAAAAGCATGTTCCAAATTGTCTTCAGACTTCAGCCAACTTTCCTCCCACACTGAAATAATCTGCTGCCCTTGGACAGCAAAACCTACCCTCAGAGAGAATGTCTTTTAAACTTTTAAAACTTCCATGGCCTTCTTAGTTGTCCTGCCTTCTCTTCTTGTCCTTCTCATTGTCCTCTCTACTCTCTCAGGACTTGGTTTCCTGTGGGGATTGCTCTGGGGATCTGGCCCTGGAAGGAAGCCCCTGGGTGAGCAGAGGGCTCCCTGCCTGCCTTCCCATCTTTCTGGGGAAGCCAGGCTGACACAGCTGCTCTGGCAACCAGTGTTTCCAAGGAGAGCTGCCAAGCATGTGGAGCCTCTGCTGAGGGATCTGGGACAACATTCTCTCATGGAAAAACCATTCTGGTGCATTTCTTCAGAACTACAGGAGAGGGCCAAAGCCAACTCCATGGTTCTTCAACAGCCCGAGGTGCTTCCGGAAGTAATTCATAATGGCTCCCTCAGTGGCTTCTTTTGAAAATGCAGATCCTTCAACCTGTTCAGGGCTAACTATGCATTCTTGGTGGCTCCCCCAGACTTGTGGTAGGTGCCTATGTAAGGATGAGCGCATGTGTACAAACACACACGTGCAATACCCACATGCATGCATAGACATGTTTCCCCTTAGACTCTGTTTAGAAGCCTAGATTTATGTAATGGAACATCCTCTGCCACATGGACTAAAATAACTCTGGCATCTCCTTCTGGGTGGATTTTAATTGGAAAAGACACAGCATTTAAATTATGCTTATTACTTTCAGTTGCTTGTAATGGCTGTGGATTTAGGACAAGGCAATAGGAGTCATGTGTGCTGAATTTCTTAATGGCAGGGCTCTGCAAGGGAAAAATTGCCAAGGGCATTTTTAATCTCCTCCTCTTCTAGGCAGCCTGGTTGAGAAGGCCATCCAAGTTCTGGAATCATCCTCAGCATTGTTTACATTCCTGAGGGCCTACTCCGTGGCAAAACCATGTTAATGGGCATTTTAATATCATTATCTTATTTAGTCAAAAGAAGAGTTTGACCAACAGACTCAGTGGGAACTACTCATTCCTAGGGGAGTTGGGGACACAAATCAAGTGTTCCTCCCTAGAGCCACCATGTACCTACTATAGTGTCTAGCGATCATATATATACATAAATATATGTATATATATGTATATATATATGTATATATATATATATATATATATATATATATATATGTGGCTAGGATTTAGGTCAATTGGTAGAGTACCACTCTGCAGTCTCTGAGGTCCCAGGTTCAATTCGCAGCACCACAAAAATGGGAGAAGGATGTGGCAATCCACTCCCAAGGCAATCTCAAAACAATCAGCCATTGAAAACCCTATGAAGGTCACTATGAGTTGGACATAAGTCAATGGCACCTAACAATAACAACATATATATAAATTGGTGTGTTGTTGTTGTTGTTGTTGTTAGGTGTTGTTGAGTCAGGTCCCACTCATAGTAACCCTATGTACAACAAAATGAAACACTCCTCAACTCTGTACCAGGCACATGATCTTTTTTTATGTGTAAGCCCATTGTTGCAGACACTGCGTCAATCCATCTAGTTGAGGGTCTTCCTTTTTCTTTCATTGATCTGCCACGCTCCCAAAAATGATGTCCATCTCCAGGGATTGGTCCCTCCTGACATGTCCAAAATATGTAAGATGAAGATTAATTGGTATATATGCAAAAATATAAATGTAATAATATGTATGTAATAAATTGGTATATAAATGGTAAATGAATAAGTGATTGGCTGAATGTAGTGGATATGCTCAGAATGAATCAGGTATAGAAAAAGTATACTGTAGTACCTTGGCATTTACCCAGAATCCATTCTGGAAGGCTGGTCGACTGCTGCTCAGTTGCAGTGCTAAGCACTTTTTCCATAAGCAATAATGAATATGTATCTATTGGTTCCAGCACCACACTGAATGGCTAATTCAGACATGTGTGCCACCCACATACCAAGTGATAAGTTCTTTTATAAATTCAATTGTTCTTACTGTTTCCCTCTTTCATTCATTTTCAGAGCTGGAGAGTTCCTTGGGTGCCATGATGACCTGTGGTATATGTATGTATATATGTGGTAAAAACAAACAAACAAAAACAAATGCATGAGATCATAAACATAGCACCAGGACAGGTCTTTACTGCTTGAAATTGGTGCTCAAAGTGATGCTTTCCCCTTTGTTTCACCCAAGAGCATCTCAAGCAGGATTTAGCATCGAGACAAATGCTGAGCAGATGGCAGAACACTGAACAAGACCTCTCTTGAACTTCTCTTTCAATACTGGGGGAGGACTGAAATGTTCAAGCACAGGGCAGTTTGAATGCCCAGGTACCACTGTGCATGGGAACAGAGTCCTGGCCACAGACTTTGCTTTTAAGTATACCAGTCCCTTATGGATGGCTAGGATTTTGGTGAGCTTTAAATTTTGGAAAAACTGATGGAATTTCTCTTCTTTATCTCTTTTTCTAAAATCTTTATTGATAGGTTAATGAGAATACAACTTCAGGCCACAACTATGATTTCAGGCAAATTATTTAACCCATTTGATTTTTCATTTCTTTAACTGTAACATGACTATAATAGTACTATCTACCTCAGAGAGCTTTCAAAGCATTATAAAAGATCAGAAATGCACCTAAGTAGACATTTTTTCTTTCTCCAACTGGCTGCTAAAGAATTTGGGGGCTCAAATATACAAAATGACTTTTATCATAGTTTATGATTCAACAAGTATTTTCTGACTATCTATTATTGTTGTTTGTTGTTAGGTGTCATCAAGTTAGGTCTGACTCATAGAACCCTATGTACAACAGAATAAAACAGTCCCTGACACTGTGCCATACTCGGCACTATACCAGTGCTTCTCTGCTACTCATAGGGTATTTGATGGATAATTATTTTGGGATTGTTTCAGGAGTGGGCAGCCAGGCCCTTCTCCCATTCCTGCAGTGTTGGGGATCAAACCCAGGGCCTCAGAGAGTACAGAGTAGCACTCTGCCAACTGAGCTAAACTCCAGCTCCAATTATCTATTTGGCTGTACTGTATTCTAGATAATAGGAGCACAACAGTAAATGGGACAAGTGGTATGGGAAAGACAGATAATAAACAAATGAATAAGATAATTTCAGATTATAATAAAAGCTGTCAAGAGAGTGAAATAGAGCAGAGTGAAAGAGCTGTGATGAGGGTATGGTGGGGAAAATCAAGATGAGATGGCCAGGGAAATGTCTTTCTCTCTCTCTCTCTCTCTCTCTCTCTCTCTCTCTCTCCCCCTCTATATATATATATCCACACACATATGTATACATATATATATTATACATATATACATATATATTATATATGATCTTTTAAGCTGAGACTTGAATCCTAAAGTAAGAAGCCATGCCTACATCTGAAGGAAGAGCAAGCACAAAGGCCCTGGGAGAGAATTGCAGAATTGCGATGAAGAGACAGACAGAAGTTCAGTGAGCTTAGTGAGTGAGAAGTAGAAGAGTCCAGGATAGGGCTAGAGAAGAAGGCACGTGTCCAATCATAGAAGACACAATGGGACTTAGTAAGGAGTTCAGATTTTATTCTAAATGCAGTGAAAATATTTGGAAAGTTTTAACAGGGGAGTGGTGTGCTCTGGTTTACATTTTAAAATAATCCCTCTGGCTGCCATATGGAGAATGAATTATAATGAGGCATACATGGAAATTAAGTGGAATATTCCAAGGCAGAGGTGCTGGTAGCCTTGACTATAAGGTAGCAATGCAATGGAAAAATTTGGACCCAGTAGATAAGTAAGGGACGGTGCTTGGGCTATATCATCTGCTCCCAGCCTACTATGTACCAATATATATCAATCTGCTTTTCTGGTTTTATTAATGAATTTCCCCCTAAACAGTGCTTTCTGTGGAGCCATGAGGTCACTGAGGACTGCTGAGGTCTCCACAGGAGCTAGGATAACATAGAGTGTGCAATACATTCATCAGCATTGCTGGGTTTTGTCTCCTGGATTGCTGGTCTTGAAACGGTCAGGAAAGGAGAGCTGGCAGCCCCCAGGCTCCCAGGTGCAGAGCTCCTTCACCCAGAAAGAGGATGTCTGAGGGCTACACATCAAGGAAGGAGAAGGCCTTTTCCACCCAAGATTAACAAGCTTTCCGGCAGCACAAAGAGAAAGAAAAGGTGGGGCACAGGTGTAGAAGGGAGAAGGCCTGTGGGAGACCAGGACCACCAGATGGCCTGGTGTGAGCATGCCCACCATGGCATAAGCCTATAGGGAAGCCCTGGAAAGCTCCTCTCTCTTTTCAGCAATCCACAATCCCTTTGGAGGTAAGAAGAAAAGTTACAAATACTTCCAGGAGTTTTATGTTCCTCAGCTTCCCTGTGTATATTACCATCATTATATTTTGGACATCATTATTATATTTTATTACATTATATATTATTATATATTATATTATATTATATGATTATTATATTTTGGATATCATATTTTGGACAACAGTGTTGGGCCTGATTAGTCCTTGGATGAGAGTCTGCCTGGAAATATTGGGTACTATAGGCTTGGGTCTACAGTCTCTGAGGTCCCAAGTTCACTTCCCAGCACCACAAAACTGGGAGAAGGACGTGGCAATCCGCTCCCAAGGCAATCCCGAAACAGCCATTGAAAACCCTAGGAGGGTCGCTATGAGTCGGATACCAACTCGACGGCACCTAACAACAACAACAACAACATAGGCTTGGGAGAAGGACCTGACAGCCCATTCTTGAAACAATCAACCACTAGAAGCCCTATGAATAGCAGAGAAGCACTGACAATAGTGTTTCATCTGTTGTACATAGGGTTGCTATGAGTCGGACCCAATTTGATGGCACCTAACAACAATAAGTATACAGTAGGCAATCCACAAAAACTGGCTTAATAGCTAGATGCATGACATTTATAAAGAGCCAAAGAATTGTCCCAAGTTCTTAATCTTTGCTAGTCACAGACCCTTTTGAGAAAATAATTCCAGCCATGGACTCTTTCCTCCAGACAACTGCACAGATAAAAGAAAAAAATTACACACACATTTAAAAATTTTTTGCTGGTAATAAATTTGGAGATCAAAAAACAGAACTGATTTATCCACAGCCACCAAATTTGTTCATAATACTCATTCCTAGAACCCAGATGTCCCAACTCTCCAATACTGTGCTCCTTCTGCTATGTCTGGTCAACTAGCTAAAATGTCACGCAGAGAATGCAAAGATAACAATGAAAACCATACCAACAATTAACCCTGGAGAGAATTCTTAAGAAACAGATGATTACTGAAATAATGGTCTCCTACCATGGGCTGCGCCTGCAGCCATATTACTGTGGCATCCAATCCTGTCAGATCTCAGAAGCTAAGCAGGGTCAGGCCTGGTTAGTACTTGGATGGGAGACTGCCTGGGAACACAAAGTGCTGTAGGCTTGGGAGAAGGATCAGCAACCCACACCCAAAACAATTAGCCATTGAAAACCCTATGAACAGCAGAGAAGTACTAACAATAGGGATCCCTCTGTTGTACATAAGGTTGCTATGAGTTGGGCACCAACTCAACAGCACCTAACAACAATGGGCGGCTGTGATCATGCTATGCCTATCCTGGACAGGCCAGAAGATCACAAAGGGCACTAAAGTCCTAAAAGGTGGTGATTACTCAATTGTCCCTGAGAGCAAAGCAAGTGTTGTGTTCTGGAATTCAAACCTAATTGTAAGCACTAATTAGCTAATTTTCAACCTCCTGGGCATGAACATTTTCAAGCAGCAAAACTCTGTCATTGCACATCAGGTTATTTAGGGCAAAGTCCCAAGTGGGTGAGGGGCTTAGATGCTCCACAAAGTCTGCCTCCTCTGGGTGCTGAAAGCAGAAGGAAACACAGATTCTGAGAAGTTCATTCTACTCTTTCCTGAGAGAAAGAGACAGAGAGAGAGAGAGAGAGAGAGAGAGAGAGAGAGAGAGAGAGAAAGACATAGAGAGACAGAGATGGGAGCGGAGAAGAGAATGTGTTAGAGGAAATGAAAATGAAGAAGAAAGGAGCCAAGAGTGTGGTGTGAGAAGAGAAAGCGTAAGAACAAAGAACATTATTCCCTAACAATTCTATGGTCTTTACAGCCTGCAACGCACATTCTTAATTGGTTATTCCATAGACTTGATCCTCCAGTAACTCTGCAAGTAGGCTGGACAATGATTCATACCCCACTTTACAGAGGAGGGGACATTGAGAGAAGCAAAGAGATAGGGTTTCCAGCAGTTTCCCGCTTCTTATCTCCACTGGTTTGTTGGGCACAGGGTACTAGGAGGCACAAAAAACAAAGAATGAGGCAGTGTGAACAACAAGGTGGACAGGTGATTGGATTGTGGAGTTAGGACCTGGGTGACAGAGTTCTGGTCAAGATGAGTACGGTGTTTTTTATCCCTTTTCTACTTTGCCAATTCAAATTTCACCTAGGCAGTGATTCAAGGTTTTTTGGGTTAGGGACATTTTTAGGGGAGAATCTAATAAAAGCTGTGGATTCTCAACCCAGAATGCAGTACTTGTAGCAAGTTGAACAGTGTCTTCCCAAAAAATCCATGTCCACCCAGAACCCCAGAATGTAACCTTACTTAGAAATGTAACCTTACTTACAAAAAATTCATGTCCACCCAGAACCCCCGAATGTAACCTTACTTAGAAATTTGGTCTTTGCAGATGTAATTTGTTAAGATGAGGTCATACTGGATTAGGGCAGCCCTAAATCCAGTGACTGGTGTCTTATAAGAGGAGAAGACCCAGAACTGGGAGATTGAAAGGCCATGTGAAGATGGAGGCAGAGATTAGTGATGTGCTACAGCCCAAGGAGTATGCAGGATTGTTGGAAGCTCCCAGAATCTAGGAAGAGGCAAGGGTGAATTTTCCCCTATTTCCTTCAAAGGGACTAAGGCCCTGTCAACACCTTGATCTCAGACTTTTGGTCTCCAGAACTATAGGAGAATACATTTTCATTATTCTTAGGCACCTAGTTTGTGACGTTTTGTTAGAGCAACCCCAGGAACCTCACATAGTACTAATATCTCTACATACCTGGGTTTCTCAGGGAAATCAAACTACTTTCAGTTTCCTGAAAATGTCCTATTTTCTCTTGTCACTGCACCTTTGCCCAGGTGACCCCCTCTACCTGCACTGCCATTGTCCCTCTTCCCTGGTCCAGTGCCTACTCTTTCCTGAGGCTGAGTTCAGGTCAGCTTTCTTTAGAAGACCTTCCTGGACCACTTTCCACTTCCAAACTGGACTAAACACTCTCTTTTCCATGTTTTCATAGACTCTCCTAATACAATAATGATTGTTACACTTATCCTTGACTATTTACTAGATTGTGAGGCTCATGAGAACAGATAATCTGTGTGTTAGCCAAAGTGCTTTGTACAATGCCTGGCCCCTAGTCGATAGTCAATGTGACTGAACAGATGTTTATTTGCAGAGCAAAGAAGCATCATTAGGCACTAGGTGGATTGAGGACAATGCAAGATCTCCCAAAGCAGATCAGTAATAAGAGCTCCATCAGGATTATAGCTGTTGGGTTGTGGCCAATGCAGCACCAGGAGGCAAACACATAATAATCAAACTGAGGAAGTCCCTGACTATTTCCCTACAGCTACTTCACATGTGCTCTATTGCCCTGGGGACTGAGACTCAAACCTCTTTCTTGGATCTCTTGTGCATCTCCAAACATATGTTCTGGAAGAACAAGTTCTTCCAGAGCTTGGAAGCCCAGAAGCACAGCTCCCAGGCTCTGATATGGACTACCTATGAGATCTGAATGACCTAAACACTTCCATTCCAGTTCTCCTGACTTTGGTCTTTGTCTATAAACTGAGAAGCTAGAAGTTAACACATCCTAGCTCAGAGAGTGTCCTCTCTGAGATACCAAAGAGCCAAAGCATGTTTGTGTCCTAAGGAAGTAATATTTCTTTGTTTTGCCTGCTATTTTGGTAATACCAGAATCCTTCCTTCTTTATTAGTACTTCCATGCCTGAGCCCCTTTTCTCTGTGACTAGTCCTCTACTTGTTAGTAGTGGTTGAGAAGGCATGGTTAGAAAAGGTAACATCTTCTGTGACCACTCTAACCATTTTCTTCCTCTAAGAGCCACAATTCTGGGTCCTAGAGGAAACAGAACAAAAGAAAACACACTTAAAAAAATAAAAAGACAACTAACTTCCCTCTGAGAATTGTCATTAAATGCCAGATGTCTAGGAGGGGGAGCCTCTGACACAAAGCAGCTGTTTGGACAATGCTGACCAGACATCCTTTCCCTCTAGCCCCTCATACCACAAGTTCCTGTGCCTTTCAGCCTGATGGGACCTTCAGCCCCACTGCAGGGGTCCTTGCCTTTACAAGTACCCTGCTTGATGTGTGGGGACCTTGTAGACTCTGCCACATTCTTCTCTTGTGGACAGATTCCCTTCCTTCTCCTCCCTTCCCCAGCCCTCCAGACTCTTAGAAAATTAATACTCAGTGTTATTCAGCTCCAAAGTTACCTTTTTCCTTGTTGCTTTTATTCCTAGACTTACTCTTTCCTCTGTGCTTGAACATGGCCAGCTAAGATTTTTACAGCTATTGTGTATCCACCATGTGCTACAGCTTCTGAAGGATCAGAACTAGGAATAGCTGGGCTTCTTCTTCAGAACTCCTCTGCATTTATCTTGGCACTGTGAATCTTCTAATTCACTATATTTCCTTTCGTTATTGCCTTGCATGTTCAGAAGCTCAAAGCAAAACGTGTGACCCAACACTGGCAAGAACGCCAAATCTTACAATGTGATCCAAGATCCTAATCTTATCTTTTTTCTTTCTTTTTTTTTTTTTTCTACCTTAGCTTTTCTTTCACTTTGATTCTATTACTGGTTTTTAAAAGAAATGTCGGGAGCTCATTTTTGCTTTGGACAGGTAAACTCAAATTCTGTCTGAAATGGGTCATGATACAAATAAATAACAAGCAAAAGCTATTATAAATACATTGCTGTAATTTTCATAATAACCTTGCAACTGTCAAGGCAAGGAATGCTCATAGGGGTTACGTAACTTATTCAAGATCATGCCACTTTTAAGTTGAAGATCTGGGAATCACATTTATAGCCATCTGACTTCACACTCAGCCGTAATCACTTATCTTAGTGAGCACTTACTATGTACCAGTTTGTGCTTTGTATACTCTGTGTGTTGTCATATACTCACAACAGGCCTGTGAAGCAGCTACTATTACTACAACCATTTTTTGTTGTTATTGTTGTTGTTATTAGGTGCTGTTGAATCAGGTCCGACTCCTAGCGACGCTACATACAACAGCATAAAACACTCCCTGACATAGGGTTTTCAATGGCGGATTGTTTGGGGCTTGTTTTGGGACTGAGCTGTCAGGTCTTTCTGCCATTTTTGCAGTGCCAGGGATTGAACCCAAGCCCTCAGAGAGCACAGAGCAGCACTCTACCAAATGAGCTAAACCCCAGTCCCACTATTTTAGAGATGAAAAAACTGTGTTTCAGAGTGGTCAAGTAATTTGTCCACGGTCACTCAGCTAATGATGATACTGAGATTCAAGCTCACACAACCTGAAGTTTGAATCTCTCTAACTTAAAGTAGAGATAAGCATACAAAAACACTAACTGGATGTTGTTTGGCTTCTTTTGAACTCCCCTCTTCATGGTTTACTATCATGAAGTTTTGTCATCTGGCAAGTCCTGTTGGAGAAATGGGTGCCTGGAGCAGCTGGATCAAAAATACAAGGTCTGTATGCAACTCTGGGTTTTAAAGGCCAGCCTGAGCACTGACAGAGGATTATCTACTGTCCAGAGGGAAATAAAAGCCTTTACGAAAAGCAAGCCTGCTCGCTGGCACCACCTAGTAGCAAAGGTGGGAAACTGCTCAGAGAAAGAAATGGACATAAGAAATGTAATTTCCCACAGTACAATTATTGGAGTTCTTGGATGTTGAGTTTTTACTGTACCTGTTTGGCTTTTATAAAAATCCTGCAAGAGACACATCCTTTTATGAGTAAGAAGTTTAAAACTCAAAAGACATTAAGAAACCTGCCAAGGGCTTTCACCATAATCTATTTAGCTTCCCTAGACCTTTGCTTCCTCTATACTGTGTAAATTATTGAAAGCAGTATTCCTTAGAAGCACCTGCCTTCTCCATCCCCTCAAGATTGGAATTACAGATTCCCCACACTCCACTGGAGCTACTTGTGAGACAGGCAGGGAACATGTCAGCAGTTGTTATCAATAGGGCTGGTGCCCTCTGCACGTACCCTGTTGTCAAGTTCACGGCACCAAACACCTGCCTCGCGGACTAGGTCTGAAGCTTTCTTAGATGGGGAAAGGGCTGGATCCTCCTCATTCTCTCTGCTAGTTACTGACTAGGCACTGTTGTGATTATAAAGAGAAGCCATCCCTGACCACATCCGAGTCCTCTGAGTGATGTTTGGAGCTCTGATAGAGTCGACTTCCCCTACCACCCCTAGAGCTATCTATCAGGCCCAGGCTGCCCATCCGGAACCAACCAGTACAGCTGGTTTTTCCCACACCCCTTCACCAGGGACAATATGGCTAAGGTTTCAAAGTTGATTCTCACATAATTGCTATTATACTTTGAGAAACATGGGGAAAGTGTAAAAAGGACTAGAAAATTGAGGCTGGACTAACATTGCCCCAATTTTCAAAAAAAGGGCAATGATGGATCCTTGATACTTCAGTTAATATAACATTTTTTCAGAAGAAAATGAGAGGTGAAGGGTAAAAAATAGTAAATGATAAGAGTTTGGAAAACTCACTATGAATAAATCATATAAAATAAGCCAACTTTTCTTTGGAGAAAAAAATTAACTCCCCGTTGGAGCATGTAATGCCAGAGATATTGTTTGGAAATAGATAAGTTTCTAAAGCTATTTCATGGAGTAAATGTCCCCCTGGAAGGAGTACTCAGTAGAGTACCAAGAGGCTCTGACTAACCAGTTATGCTATCTATAATTTAAAAGAAACTTTAAATAAGCATTGTTACTGGTGTCAGGATTCAAAATACTTTGACATCTTTGAACAACAATAAAAGTTAAGAAAATGAAATTTATAGAGAAAAATGAGAAGTTTAAATCTACATAAAAAACAATCAAATATCGGAGATAGTAGTCAGCAGTTCATGAAAAAGACTCAAGGGCCAGGAATGGTGGTGCATGCCTGTAATACCAGTGATTCAGGAGGCTGAGGCAGGAAGATTGAAGGTTTGAGGCCAGAGGCGGATTGCACAACTCAGGGAGACCCTGTCTCAGAATAAAAAATAAAAATAAAGAGGGACTCTGGGTGCAGTTAGTGGTAAAGCAATTGCAAGGCCCTGAGTTCAACCAACCAGTACCACAAAAAAAAAAAAAAAAAAAAAACCACCTGAATCCACGCATGGTGGTGCACATTTGTAATTCCAGCACTCAGAAGGCTGAGGTGGGAGGACTACAATTTCCAGGCTAGTTATTTTTCTAGTCACTGTGACAAAATATCTGAACAATACGTCTTGAAAAGAATAAGGATTTATTTTCACTCATGGTACCAGAGGTTTCTGTCCATCATGGCAGGGAGGGCCTGGTAGAGCTGAGCAGCTCATATCATGGTGGTCATGAATGACAGGGAGATGAGGGAGAGGGAGAGAGAGAGAGTGAGAGAGAGAGAGAGAGAGAGAGAGAGAGAGAGAGAGAGAGAGAGAGAGAATGTCTGTGTGAATGGACTTTCTCCATTTCCCCTTTTATTCCATTCAAATTCCCAGCCTATGGGATGATGCCACCCACATTCAGGATAAGAGACTTCTCCCCTTAGTTAATGCTTTCTGGAAACTTTTTCCATAGACATGCAATGTTATGTCTCTGTGGCAGAGAAAATGACCAAAACAAACTTATAGGAGGAATGACTTATTGGGGGCTCACAATCGGAGGATTAGGGTAGGCATATGGAGGTGGAGCAACCATCAGCATCCTAGATCAGGATTGGGGAGTCTGGGTAAAACTCCCAAAGGCCCACCCTCAGTGAGCTGCTTCCACAAAACCAGATCTTACCTTGCAAAATTCCATAGCCTCCACAAACAGTGCCAGCACCTAGGGATCAAATATTCAAACACATGACCTTTGGGGGACAATTTAGATTCAAACCATGACACTCTTCTCCTGGCCCTAAAGGCTCATGACCATCTCATAATGCAAAATGCATTCAGTCTAGTAGAGTCCTCAAAGTCTTAATATCTTTAGCAATGTTCCAAAGCTCAAGTCCAAAGTCTCCACTGAGATTCAAAGGAAGCCTAGCTGTAAGCCCCTGCAAAACAAAAGACAGGTTACAAACTTTCAATATCCAGTGACACAGAGGAAACATTCCCATTCCAAAAGGGAGGAGTAGGGGCTGAGGAGTCAGCTCAGTGGTAAAATGGCTACAAAAAGATGTGGGAGACCCTGCATTCAACTCCACATATGGCAGAAAACAAGCAAACAAGCAAACAAGCAAATAAAAAATTGGAGGGACAAAGTGGCCAAGTGGTTAAGGCAATGGACTGCCAAAATGGAGGAGTGGGATATAGAAAGGAATGATTTGTCCAAAGCAAAACCTGATAGCCAGTTTGACAAACAAATCTTATTGGTCCATGTCTGGAATCTGGCGTGTGCAACATCATGAGGCATCTGTCATCATGTAGGCTTGAACAGTTGGAATGCTCCACCCTCTGACCCTCTTGGGTTGGCTCCACTTACTGCCTATGGCTTGTTTTGGCAGATATTTCATGATACTGTCATCACCAACATCCTGGGGTGTCCATTGCAGCTTAGGCTCCATACTCAAAGCTTCACACATCAGCCCTTCAGGGGCTTTACACAGGGAATGTGACCCTAGTACACACTATCTGGCCTTGAAGGCTATTCTTTGAAACCTTGGTGGCAGCCTCCATAACCCCTTAACTCTTGCATCCTTCATACCTGCAAAACCAGCACCATGTGGACATTACTAAGATTTGCTTCTAGTTTGAGCAGTAGCTGGGCACCATGGTTACAGCAGTGGTCTCTGTCTGCCCAGGCTGAGAAACCATTTCCCTGGGCAGACCCTTTTAAGGAGGGAGTTCTGGAAGTACTCACTTTTTTAAATGAACACCTTTTCAATGTCTTTGCCATTTCACACACAGGAGCCTTAGATGGGAAGGGACTGGCCAAATCTTGATTTACCCCTGGGGAATCTCTGTTGTCCCAGTGCAAAGTGTTTGGCTTTTGTTCACCAGCACTTATCTATTTAACAGTTGCTGCCTCCTTGCCCACACCTTGCTCTGTCCAGAGCAACCTTAAACAAGCTCTGTTTTTTTCCCTCTTTAAACTGCCACATTTTCCAAATCTTTCTATTCTGCCATTTTCTTCTTAAATCTGATTAAAAGCAGCAAGCAATAACCAACATACAGCCTCAATATTACACTACCCCTCCACCAAGTTAGTTAGTTCATTATTTTAAAATTCAGCCCCACTACAATCTTTGGGACAAGGGCACATTGCAGACAAGCTATATGCTAGAATGTAACATGAATAACTTCTACTCCAGTGCCAAATAGAGTCCTCATTTTCCTCTGAAACTCTGTGAGCTCCATCCACATTTCTATTGGAGGCGGCCTTTTAGATTTCTGAATTCTTACTAGAGCTGGCCCTTAAAATTCTACTTACAGTATTCCAGGGTCTCTCTCACCTTCATATCCAAACTTTTCCAAACTTCTCCCACTAACAAATTCCAGTGGTCTAAGAATCAAACTGTTAGATTTTTGCACAGCAATGATCCTACTATCCAGTACCAATTTTCTGGTACAACAATGGAGGAGGGGGGAATAGAAAAATAAAAAAGGCATGAGATATATAGAAAATAAATAGCAAAATAGCAGAAGTAATCCTACCTGACCAGTTAGTCCTTTGGTGCACTGCTGCGGCAAGCAAACTTATAGGAGGAATGATTTATTGTGGACTCACAGTTAGAGGCTTTCCATCCATAGTGGCAGGGCAGGCATATGGTGGTGAGGCAAGTGGCAGGGGGGGCCAAGTGGCAAACAGCCTTACATCATGGCAGATCAAGAGCAGAGTGCTTACCAGAACTGAACGGGCTGGGTAAAACCTCCAAAGTCCTGCTCCCAGTGAGCCACTTTTTCAAAGCCAGATCCCATCTCCCATAGTTCTATTGCCTCCACAAACAGTGCCACCATCTGGGGAACAAATGTTTAAACACATGACAGGGACATTTTAGATTCAAACCATGACACACACACAGTAGTGTTCTTTACTAATCTACTAGGCACTTCTCCATCCAATCAAGGTGACTATCGAGATTAACCATTACAGTTACATAGCAATATCTTGACTTAAAAAACAAGCAAAAATACACTAAATGAACTCCAAGTAATATAAATGTAAAAAGATCCACACTTAGGCAAATTATAATCAAACTTTCAAAAGACAAAGACATAGAGAAAATTTTAAAAGCAATAAAAGAGAGGCAACCCATCACACACAAGTCATCTCTGGTAAGATTAGTAGCTCATTTCTCATCAGAAACTGTCGGAGCCATATTCAGAATGCTGAAAGAAAAATACAGCGATGAATAATTCTGTTTCTACCAAAACTGTCATTCAAAATGGAAAAATTAACACATTCTCAAAAATATTTCTTTTTAAATGACAGAATTTGTCACTAGCAGACCTGCCCTACAAGAAATACTAATAGGAGTCCAGGTTGACAGGAAAGGACACTAGACAGTAGCACAAATACCCATGGAAAAATAAAGGAAATGAATAAAAGTAATAACTACATGTTAAACATAAAAAGTAATATGAATATATCATTGTTTATAATTGTTCTATATAAAACAATGATTATAAAACTCTTTATGGGCTTATAGTGTACATGGATGTAATTTGAAAATAACTGTACAGAGGACAGAGGAGGAAGTGGAGCTCAATAGGTGGAAAGGTTTTGTATAGTATTAATTCAAATAAGGTTGTTATAATCAAAGTTTTAAACGTAATCTTCAGAACACCCATTCAGAAAATAAGATATACACAAAATAAGAAGTGATATGGATATTAAAATAGTAATAGATCATATCTATTAAACATAAAAGAAGGCAACAATGGAGGAGGGGGGAATAGAGAAATAAAAAAGGCACGAGATATATGGAAAATACATAGCAAAATAGCAGAAGTAATCCTACCTGACCAGTAGTTACATTAAATCTAAGTGAATTAAACACTTTTATTTTTTCTGTTTTTTGCAGTACTGGGGGTTGAACCCAGGGCCTCATGCTTGCATGCTTTGCAAGTGCTGGACCACTGAGCTGCACACTCAGCCTATTTTGTTTATTTTTTGAGACAGGGTCTCAATAAATTACACAGACTGCCTCTGGTCTCAAACTTGCGATCTTCTTGCCACTGCCTCCCCAAACACTGGGATTATAGGCGTGTGCCACTGCGCCCAGCTTGTGAATTAAACACTTTAATCGCAAGGCAGAGATTGGCAGAATGAATTAAAATATAAAAACACAAGATCCAATTGTATGTTGTTCACAAGAAGCACTCTTTAGATGCAAAGACGTAAACAAGTTTATAGAAAAACATGAAAAAAGATATGCCATGCAGAGTAATCAAAAGGGAGCTTGAGTATCAGTACTGATTCTGAGAAACAAATGAAAGTTTAGGCTGCATTCACAGATGTAAAATGTGTAAAATGTTAATAGGAAGAGAGGAGATAGTTCTCTTAAGCCAAGTTATTATTAAACTGTTGTTCTCTGACAGGAATATTCCCTCTTTTTGTTTGTATGTTTGTTTTCGTTTTTGTTTGTTTGTAATACTGTGGTGCTGAACCCAAGGCCTTACACATACTTTGCATGTGCTATGCCACTGAGCTGCAATCTCAATTCCTATTTTTAATTTTTTACATTAATACAGGGTCTCTCTAAGTCACGCAGGTGGCCTCTGGCCTTGAACTTTCGATCCTCTTATCTCTACCTCCTGAGTTGCTCGGATTACAGGTGTGCGACACCACACCTGGATGAAACACTGCATTTTGAAAAGCACATTGACAAGGTGTAGGCTCCAGAGAGCACAAGTTGATTGAAAGGCTTAGAAATAATATATAACTAGCCCTTGAAAGATGTACATATATTCTAGGAGAGGGAAAATGTTTGATTGATCTAATAATATGGGTTAAAAATATTTAAAGGGCCTCCATAAAAAGATGTTAAGTTTTATCTAGCTCCCAAAGATGGAGGTAGCTAATAGCCACAGGAACAAGTGACAAAGACACATTTTGGCTCAACATAAGATTGCCTATAGATGGAAGAAATGTCGGTTCTTAGAATTGTCCAAAAGCTTCTCCATTAGGGATTCTCCAGATAGAAGCTAGGTGAGGATGGAAGAATGGAAAATATCTATATCTAGTGAACACTTTCCTGCTTGACTCACTTAGCAGAAATGGTCATTTTTTTTAGACTAAACATTCACTTTTTTTTTTACATTGTTGTAAACATCCTGTTGCTCTTTTTATTTCTTCCCCTTTATTAATAAATGATGACGGGGTACAGAGTAATGCAGCATTTCCTTTTTCCATTATGCATCCTTTACATCACTTCTGGTAACACTTTCATCAACCCACAAATGTTGCTATTAGGTGCCATCGAGCAGATGTCCGACTCAGCAACCCTATGTACAACAGGCAAAACAGTATCATTAGTGCTTCTCTGCTATTCACAGGGTTCTCAATGGCAGATTGTTTTTTGGGAGTGAGTTGCTCTGTTTTTCTCCCAAGCCCACAGCACCTGGTGTTCCCAGGCAGTCTCTTTTCCAAGTACTAGCCAGGCCTAACCCTGCTTAGCTTCCAAGATCTGACAGGATCAGATGCCACAGTGCTACGGCAGCAGGCATGGCTAGTATGTAGTAAAACTCTTTGGGTTATATTCCCCTATTTTTCCAATGTACTCATGAAGCTGTGCTGTTTCCACTGAGAGTGCGCTCTCCCTGTTCATCCCTCCACATTGATCCTCCTCCCCCATCCCATCTTCCTCAATTTGCGCTTCCCTCTGCTAGTTCCCTCCTTCCTCCTTTCTACTCCTTTTATTGTCTCTTATTTGCTAAGTTTAACTGTGTATTTTTATATATCAATTTATGTATAAGATTTTTTCTTCCTTTAAGTAAGATTCAGCTCCCACATATGAGTGAGAACATATGGCATTTCTCTTTTTGAGCTTGTGTTTGTTTGCTTAAGACGATGTTCTCCAGTTCTATCAATTTTGCTGCAAATGACATTATTTCATTTTTTTAACTGCTGAGTAATATTCTATTGTGTATGTGTACCATAGTATTTTTTTTATCCATTCTGCTGTTCGTGGACACCTTGGTTGGTTCCATATCCTTGCTGTTGTGAAAAGTGCTTCATTGAATATGGAGGTACAGGTGTCTCTGTGATTTGATGACTTGTCTCCCTTTGGATATATTCCCAGTAGTGTTATAGCTGGGTTGTATGGCAGTTCTATTTTTAGTTTTCTGAGGTATCTCCATACTGATTTCCAAAGTGATTGAACCAATTTACAGCCCCAACCAACAGCAGAAATGGTATTTAACCACATGGCCCACACTGCTCTTCTGTAGCTCCTTCACTTTAGAACAGGGAAGGAAATGACCTTTATAATGGGTTTATCATCTTCTTTCCTTCCTTCCTTCTTTCATTGGTTCATTTCTTCCTTCCTTCCTCTTACCTTCCTTTATTCTTTCTTTCCTTCCTTCCTTTCTTGCTCCTTCCTTCCTTCTTTCCTTCCTCCCTCCCTTCCTTCCTTCCTTCTTCTCATTGTCTGATAATTGTCCTAGTTAGTACTGTTGCAGACTTCAGAAAGCACACCAGATGATTTAAAATGCAAAGGATTCATTTCCAAGTATTAGATGGATTACTAAGGGTCAGCAAGATTCAAGGATCAGGTCCCTGGTTAAATTCCAAGAGACAACCCTAAGCCCCCAAGATCACTGCGCCTCTGTCAAGGTCAAGGGGAAAACTGCTGATGCTACCGACAGAAATCAAATTAAGAAGCTGCTGAATGTAGAACCACATCACTGCAATTACTGCTTTAGACAAGACTTTGGGCAAGAGATGGATTTAGTTGAATCTTGAGGAACTGGTAAGATTTGTGTGACATTAGCCAAACAAACTATCTAAACATTAATTTCCTCATTTGTAGTAGGAGGATAATCATACCTGTCACGTCTGCTTTATGAGGTTTCTAAGGAGACAATGAGATAAGTTATGAAAGTGATTTGAAACCAGTTAATTTCCATGTAGTTTTTTCCTTTTATTCAGTACCTGATAGTTCTATCACCCAATAAATGTTGAACTTAATTACATAAGATGGAATCTTCAAACTGAGATATTGAGGTAAGAATATGTAATAATGCTGTTGCACAAAACCCTTCCTAACTGTGTTCATGTTTGTAGGTGTCTTTTGATTGGAAATGGGAAGTACTGTTGGGTTGTTAGCACAGGCTCAAATATGGATGGTTTGGAAAATAGACAAAGAAGTTTAGAGTCTTGGAACTCATAAAATGCCAAGTATAAGAGCTTTAGAGTCAGACAGGCAAGAGTTTGAATCCTAGCTCTGACCCTTCTTGGGTGGCTATTTGATCTTAGGCAAGTAATTGTGTGTGCCTGTGTGTGTGTGTGTGTGTGTGTGTGTGTGTGTGTGTGTGTCTATTTTAGGAATGTGCCTGGCATATAGACAACATTTAACAAATATTAGCTTATCAATAAATCTTCTTTTATCCTTTCTTTATTTGTTCTAACTCTATATACAACTGGCTGCTAGCTGGTCTTCATTTATTTCTCCTTATATTCATAGAAACTAGACAATCCTTGTAGAAATAGTGGCCTCTTGGGTCTATGCTAGGGCTCCCAGATAGAGGGCCAGGTCAATCTGGGTTGTTCCTGGGAAGTGAGAGGCAAATGAGGAAAATGTGAATTATAACCAAGGATGAGAAGCTAGATGAATGCCAAAGATTATACTGTTGTTGTCAGGTGCCATCGAGTCAAGGCCAACTCATAGCAACTCTATGTACAATAGAAGGAAACACTACCTAACACTGTGCCATGCACTATTGTCAGTGCTTCTCTGCTATTCATAGGGTTTTGGTGGCTGATTGTTTTGGGAGTGGGCTGCTGCATCCTTCTCCCAACTCTGTAGTATCTGGTATTCCTAGGCAGTCTCCCATCTAAGGTACTAACTAGGCCCAACCCTGCTTAGCTTCTGAGATCTACTGAGATCTGACACCAGGGTGGTATGGATGTAGACTGGTGCCTGAGTCAAAAGACAGAATGTGAAAGCAGGAGAACTAGTGCCAGGGGAAGGAGGCAAAGTGCAGAGGATGTGGCTTTGACAGAGCAAGGGTACCTGTGGCAGCTAAGCTGAAGGTATCCAGTCCACCTTCTGCCCCATTTTCTCCATCTCTACAGCCATTCTTTACCTTGGCTCTTCATCCTGCACTTGACTGCTGGTACCATTATAATGATTTTTAAATTGTGTTACACAGAGATGTACCCAAGACTTTTCTAATATTTTATTCAATTTTCTAAAACCACAATTTTCTAAGGTGAAAGGGGGGCATAGTAGATGGAGACTCAGGCTTCCTACTCCTATTTCAGCCAGAACAAAAGCTTCATTTTTATTTCTCTTAGCTATTATGGTTTCTTTAAAATTTAGTTGTTTTATGGGTTTATGCCTTAACAATGTTTGACTTTGCACTAGTCTAGATAGCACCTAACAACAACAACAACAACAACAACAACAACAACAACAACAACAACACAACATTGCTAGGTAAATCCGTGACATTCCATTCTTCTTTTCTGCTCTCTTCTCTAAATAAATCATGTTAAATGCCTTCTTCATTAAGTTACTCCTCCCTCTTCCAGAATATCTGTTGACTTTTTATCACCTTCTGAACATAGGTCAAATACTCAGCCAAGCCTCTGGGGCTCTCTTCAATCAGAAAGAAAGAAATGAGATGAGGCTTTAGGCTGCTTCATGGCTGGTACTTAATGAGTAAAAGGCAACTTAGCATTTTTAATTGCTCCTTTAGGGAACATTTTCATTCTTACAACTCCTGGAACAATACCTTGCACATGGGAATAATACCTTACAAATTGAAAAAGATATTCCCCCTCACAGCGTAGAGTCTTGTGCATAGGTAAGTTTCCAGTTTGAAAAAATGGTCTGATGATATTTAGGAAAGGTCCCAATTTCCTATTTTCTGTGGAAAATGATGATATTTACAAAATGTCTTCAACTTTCATCTTCTGTTGTCTGGATAAACACCTAGCCCTGGTTAACTTATTATTATAAATGTTTGCCTATAAATATAGCTATTGAGATGGCCTGAGTCCCTTGAACTCTATCATTACACTTGGTTGTAGGTGCCCCCTTGTGGCAATCTGTCACTATGTGGACGTTACCAAGATGAACATGATAGTAACCATTTAATAGGGGCCTAACTCTGAGCCAAATACTGTAGTAGTGATTTCCCATGGATTAGCTTACTTATATTTACCACAATGCAATAGTATTTAAGATAGCTGCTATTACTTTATGGGGCTGGGATTTAGCTCAGTGGGTAGAGCGTTGCGCTGCAGTCTCTGAGGTCCCGAGTTCAATTCCCACACCGCAAAAGTGGGAGAAGGGCCTGGCAATCCACTCCCAAGACAATCCCGAAACAGTCAGCCATTGAAAACCCCATGAGGGTCGCTATGAGTCGGATACCGACTCGATGGCACCTAACAACAACAACAACAACTATTACTTTGGGGCTGGAATTTGGATCAGTTGGTAGAGCTCTGTGCTGCAGTCTCTGAGGTCCCGAGTTCAATTCCCAGCACCACAAAAATGGGAGAAGGGCCTGGCAATCCACTCCCAAGGCAATCCACTCCCAAGGCAATCCCAAAACAGTCAGTCATTGAAAACCCTATGAAGGTTGCTATGAGTTGGATACCAACTCGACGGGCACCTAACAACAACAATAACAACTATTACTTTAATAACTTGCTGTAAACAATATAGCTAACAAGTACAGAACAGATACTTGGATCCAGGTTGGTTAAGCAGTTTCTCTTGCTTTTAACCTCTTTGTTATGTGCAAAGAGATATGGTGAGTGTATAAAGATGAATTAGGAGATGATACCTCTGGAAAGATGGCACAACAAGCTTAGTGGACCTTCTGCCCAGCAAAATGACAATTGGGGTGGAGAAAAATATTTAAAATATTCATCATTTAAAATGTCTTAAGCAAATATAGCCCCTATTTGTCTGTCAGTTTGCCATACTGTGGGGGCTTTCATGTTGCTGTGATGTTGAAAGTTATGCCACTGGTATTTCAGATACCAGCAGGGTCACTCATGGTGGACAAGTTTCAGCTGAGCTTCCAAACTAAGATAGACTAGGGAGTAGGACCTTGAAGCCCACTCCTAAAACAATTCATTGAAAACCCTATGAATAGCAGAGAAACACTTTCAGATATATGCTGAAAAGTGAGCCCTCAATGTTGGAGGGCACCCAAAAGATGATTCAGGAAGAGGTGTCTCTTCAAAGTACCATCAACTTTAATAATGAGAATGAAGTAAAGCTTCTGGAATCTCCTTTTACTGATGTGGCTGCTCAAAATGAGAAGACACAACTGTAAGTCTCCATTAATAATTGGAATGTGTAATGTACATAGTATGAATCTAGGAGAATTAGAAATTATCAAAAGTGAAATGGAGCACATAAATATCAACATTCTAGGCATCAGTGAGCTGAAATATACTGGTATGGACCATTTTAAATCAGAGAATCATATGGTCTACTATGCTGGAAATGACAACTTAAGGAGAAATGAGGTTTCGTTCACCATCAAGAAAGCTATCTCAAGATATATCCTGAAGTATAATGCTGTCAGTGACAGAATAATATCCATACAACTACAAGGAAGCCTAGTTAATATGAATGTTATTCAAATTTACATACCTATGACTATGGCCACAAATGAAGTGGAAGATTTTTACCAGCTTCTGTACTCTGAAATTGATTGAACATGCTGTTAAGATGCACTAGTAATTACTGATGATTGCAATGCAAAAGTTGGAAACAAAGAAAAAGTTTCAGTAATTGGAGAATATGGCCTTGGGGACAGAAGTGATGCTGAAGACTGCATGACAGACTTTTGTCAGATCAATGACTTTTTCATAGCAAATACATTTTTTCACTGACATAAAAGGTGACTATACATATGGAGGGTGCTGAGGGTTATTTCAGTCGGTAGAGTGCTTCTCTGCACCCTCTGAGGACTCAGGTTCAATCCACAGGACCACAAAAATGGGAGAAGGATGTGGTAATCCACTCCCGAAGCAATCCTGAAACAATCAGCCAAAGAAAACCCTACAAGGGTCACTGTGAGTTAGACCAGACTCAGTGGCACCTAACAAAAACAATACAAATGGAATTCACCAGATAGAACATACAGGAACCAAATTCACTACATTTGTGGAAGAGACTATGGAAAAACCTCAATATCAGAAATCAGAACAAGACCAGGTGCTAACTGTGCATCAGACTATCAACTGCTCATGTTGTTGTTGCTGTTGTTGTTGTCATTGTTGTTGTTGTTGTTAGGTGCCATTGAGTTGGGTCCGACACATAGCAACCCTCATAGGGTTTTCAATGGCTGAGTGTTTCAGGATTGTTTTGGGGAGTGGACTGCCACATACCTCTCCCTTATTTGTAGTGGTGGAGATTGAACCCAGGTCCTTAGAAAGTACAGAACAGAACTGTGCAAACTGAGCTAAACTGCAGCCCCTCAACTGCTCATATATAGGTTCAACTGAAACTGAAGAAAATTAGAACAAGTGTACAAGAGCCAAGGCATGATCTTGAGTATATCCAACCTGAGTTCAGAAGCCATCTCAAGAATAGATACGATGCATTAGACACTAATGACAGGAGACCAGATGAGTTGTGGCATAACATCAAAGACATCATTCATGAGAAAAGCAAATAGTTATTAAGAAGACAGGAAAAAAATAAAATACCAAATTACATGCCAAAAAAGATGCTGAAACTTGCCCTTGAACATCCAGCAGCTAAAGTAAAAGGAAGACATGATGAAGTTAATGAAGTAAACAGAAGATTTCAAAGGGCAGCTCGAGAAGACAAAAATCAAACATTATAATGACATATGCAAAGAGCTGGAGATAGAAAACCAAAAGGGAAGAACAGTCTCTGTTTTTCTCAAGCTTAAGGGATTTAAGAAAAAATTCAAGCCTTGAGAAATATGGAAAATGTTAAATGATGCAGGAAACATCAAAAGAAGGTGGAAGGAATACATAGTCATTATACCAAAAAGTACTGGTGGATGATCAATCATTTAGAGAGGTAGTATATAATCAGGAACCAATGATATTGAAGAAAGAAGTAGAAGCTTCCTTGAAGGAATTAGTGAAACACAAGGCTCCAGGAATTGATGGAATACCAATAGAGATGATTCAACAAACAGATGTAGTACTGGAGATGCTCACTTGTTCATGTCGAGAGATTTGGAAAAAAACTACCTGGTCAACTGACTGAAAGAGATCCATATTTGTGCCAATTCTCAAGAAAGAGGATCCACCTGAATGCAGAAATTATCAGATGATATCATTGATATCTCAAGTAAAATTTGCTAATGATCATTCAAAAGCAACTGCAGCAGTAAATAGAGAACTGCCAGAAAATCAAACCAAATTCAGAAGAGGGTATGGAACCAGGGACATCATTGCTGTTGTCAGATCGATATTGGCTGAAAGCAGAGAATACCAGAAAGTGTTTTATTGACTGTGCAAAGCCATTTGACTGTGTGAATCACAACAAGTTATGGAAAACATTGTGAAGAATTGGAATACCAGAGCATTTAATTGTACTCATGAGGAATTTGTACATGGATCAGGAGGCAGTCTTTCGAACAGAATGAAATAAATACTGCTTGGTTTAAAGTCAGGAAAGAGATGTGTCAGGGCTGAATCTTTTCACCATATCTCTTCAATCTCTATGCTGAGCAAATAATCCAAGAATCTGGACTTTATGAAGAAGAACATGGCATCAGGATTAGAGGAGGACTCATTAATAATCTGTGTTTGCAGATGAAACAACTCTGCTTGGTGAAAGTGAAGACTGTTTGAAACATTTACTGGTGAATATCAAAGAACATAGCTTTCAGGATGGATTGCACCTCAATATCAGCAAAACAAAAATCCTTACAACTTGGTCAGTAAGCAACTTCATGATAAATGGAGAAGATTGAGATTGTTCAAGAATTTGCTTTACTTACTTCTACTGTCAACACCCATGGAAGCAGCAGTCAAGAAATCAAGACACATTACATTGGGAAAACCTGTTGAAAAAGACCTCTTTAAAGTGTTGAACAATAAAGATGTCACATTGAAGATGGTGTGCCTGATTAATGTCATAGTATTTTCAGTTGTGTCATATGGTTGTGAAAGCTGGACATTGAATAGGAGAGACAGAAGAAGAATTAATGCTTTTGAATTGTGGTGATAGAGATGAATATTGAATATACCATCGACTGCCAAAAGAACAAACAGGTCTGTCCTAGAAGTACAACCAAAGTACTCTTTGCAAAAATGTATGGATAGACTGCATCTTACATATTTTGGACATATTGACAAGAGGAACTAATCCCAGGAGAAGGACATAATGTTTGGGAGAGTGGGTCAATAAAAAATAAGAAAGACCCTCAACTAGATGGATTGACACAGTGGCTACAACAATGGGATTAAACATAAAAAAGATCATGGGCATGGCACAGTGTTGGGAAGTGTTTCTTTCTATTGTACATAGTGTCACTGAGTGGGATCTGACTGGACAGCACCTAAAAACAACAATAAGGAAATATAGCAAAGGAAAAGCATTCATTCAAGAAGGTAAATAAAATGTCAATAATAAATCAAAAGTTGGTGGCATTTGGGTCTTTATCTTTTCCACTACCCTCTCTGCCAGCTCCCTGTTATTGACGTTCTACAGAGAGCATGTACATCTAGGAAGTTGGGGCTCCAGCTCCCAGATCCCAATCTGAGGCTATTGTTTCACCTCAGAAGGAGCAGAATGCTAATGTTTCTTACCCTCCCCAAAGTCCCATTTTGTAGAAATTCTAGTCCAAATAGACAGGCCAAGAGAACCAGGATTTGTTCAGCCCCATTTGTAAGAGGGAAGCTCTACTCTTGGCACAGTAAGTCAAGAATACTGAGAGACTTGTTTCCCACACTCTGACTCACGTACAAGGCAGAGATTCTAGGACAAGAAAGATAGGATAAGAAAACAAAGCATCTGCACACTCTCCTTTTCCAGTGACTATTCACAGAGCAATGATATCATTGTGGGGAAAGAGGATCAATGATCTAAATCTAGCATAGTGCACAAGGGTCTTGACCTTGGGAAAGACAGGTCACAGAGGGACAAGTCCACACCTCTGCTTAAGGTGGCTGCTCTTGTTTAGAACACAGAGTGGAGAACTCCATACATAAAGGAGTTGTTGAAAATAATGGTGATCTTTGTGGACAGCCACAAAGAGAAGGCTGGTGTTTAGAAGATATGAACAAAATGGCAGAGCAGCCAGACGATTACCAGAGAGAACCCAGAAAAGAGACAATCAAGAAGAGCACGCCAATGATCATATTCAATTCTGATGGCCAGTAAAAGTGTGCTATGTTGCCCTCACTCAGGATCAGCCAGAACAGGAGGCTACGGAGCAAATTTAAAAACATTTCTCAAGTCACCCACAGGCCCATCAACATACAGTAGAAACTATTCACACAAAGGGCTTAAACACAACTTCTGATTAAAAGCTGACTTAACAATCAGCCAACTCAGGAGCTGTTCCTAGAAAGCCAGTCTTAAAAATAAAGTTGTAGTCATCACTCACAGTTTGGAAGCATAAGTGCATGCTCAAGGCTGCACACACAAAGGAAGTCTCAGAGAGAAAGCCACCAAACAATGAGTTCTTGGATGAACATGGAACAAAAATAGTACAGCTTTCTGAACTGTGATCACAGCCTCTACATCACACAGGCTAAGGGGACTTAAACACAACCTTTATCTAATTAGTGGCTCCTGCTGATCCAGGGGCAACCACTAGTTAGCTAGGCTTAGGACAAAACTAAAGGAAAATAATCTGAGCAGAAATTGTACTCTGTACATAAAAAAAGACTTTGTTGAATTGCTTCAGCCTAGTTACTTAACAAATAAATAGTCAAAGAAACAACCTTCTGGAGGATAAATATACAGGGTTGCTACATTAGACTATTAAAAATGTCCAGTTTTGAACAAAAGATTGTGAGGCATTCAGAGAAACAAGGAATTATGACCCATACACAAGGGAAAAAAATTGGCAACAGAAATGGCTTTGAGAGGGCCCATATATTGTACTTAGAAGACAAAGACTTCCAAGTAACTACTATGTTGTTCAAATAACTAAAGGAAAACATGCTTATGGAAATAAAGGAATATGTGATGAAAATATCAAATACATAATATCAATAAAGTGATAGAATTTTTTAAAAGAAAGAAACAAAGAGAAATTCTGGAGTTGAAAATTATAACAACCAAAATGAACAATTCACGAGAGGAGTTCAATCGCAAATTTGAACTAGCAGAAGAAGGATAGTGAACTTGAAGATAGATTGATAGAGATTACATCATCAGAGAGGAAAAGAATTAAGTAAACAGAACAACAGAGAAATATGGGATGTCATTAAACATATCAACATTCATGAAATGAGAGCACCAGAAGGCAAAGAGAGACAGGGACAGAAAGATGTGAAGAAGTAATGGCTGAAAACTTTTCCAAATTTGATGAAAAACAATGTACATTCAAGAAGCTACATGCATTCCAACTCATGTAAACACAGAGACCTATACCCATGAACATCCTAGTCAATTATCAAAGAGACTCTTAAAAGCAGCAAGGGAAAAATACCTCTCATATCCAAAGGGAAAATTTGGGCTGAATTCTTACAAGAAACAATGGAGGCTAGAAAGCAGTGAGAAGACCAACTCAAAGTGCTGAAAAGAAAAACATCAACCAAGAATATAAAATGGTACAAATGTTTAAATCTACACAAAATTGTGTATACAAATATTCACAACAGTATTATTTATAATAGCTAAAAAGTAGAAATGCCTACAGCCCTACCACCCTGGTGTCCAATCTTGTCAGATCTCAGAAGCTAAGCAGGGTCAGGCCTGGTTAGTCCTTGCATAGGAAACCACCTGGGAATACTGTGTGCTGTAGGCTTGGGAGAAGGATCTAGTAGCATACTCCCAAAACAATCATCCATCCAAAACCTTATGAACAGCAGAGAAGCACTGACAATGATGCCAGGCATAACACGGTGTCAGGTAGTGTTTTGTTCTGTTGTACATAGGGTTGCTATGAGTCAGACCCAACTGGATGGCACCTAACAACAGCAACAAAAAGTAGAAACTCCCAAATGTCCATCAGTGGATGAATGGATAAATAACATGGAGTATCTCTGTACAGTGGAGTAGTATTTGGCAATAAAAAGGAATGAAGTACGGTCATGCATGGCTTAACAATGATGGTATGCTCTAAGAATTCCATTGTTAGCTGATGTCATCGTTGTGTAAACATCACAGAATATACTTAACAAAACTAGATGGTATAGGTTAAAAACCCATTGTGGTCTCTTGATAGAATCAAGAGATACAATAAATATAAGATATATAAAGCTGTTGCTGGTATAACAGAGCATACTGTTTAAACTTTTAAAAAATAGTAGGAGTATATTCTAAGATAGTGGTAAAAAGTATCATATAGTAAATATATACACCAAGGACATATTCATTTATTATCAAATATGTTCAGTACATAATTGTTCATGCTATACTGCTATATAATTGACACTGCTGTAGGTTTACATGTATCAGCATCGCCACAGTTGTGTGAGTACTGTGTTTCATTACAATTTTAAGACAGCTACTGGGGCTCTGGGATTTAGTATCTCTGGGGCTGAGATTTAGCTCAGTTGGTAGAGCACTTCACTGCAGTCTCTGAGGTCCCCAGTTCAATTCCCAGCACCTCAAAGGTGGGAGAAGGATGTGGCAATCCACCCCCAAGGCAATCCCGAAACAGTCAACCATTGAAAACCCTATGAGGGTCACTATGAGTCGGACACAACTCGACAGCACCTAACAACAACTGTATCTCTAGGCCGCAGGAATTTTTTAGCTCCATTATAATCTGATAAAATCACTTTCATATATGTGGTATTTTGTTGACTGAAACATTGTTATGCAGGGCACAGCTGTATTGATAATTCCTGTGACAACAGGGATGATCCTAAAAAAGCATTTCTCTAAGTGAAGGAAGCCTGTCACAAAAACTCATACAGTGGATAAGTCTATTTATATGAAACGTCTGGAATAAGTAGATCTATGGAGACAGAAAGTAGATTAGTGGTTGCCTAGGGGTGGGGTGGGGTAGGATGGGGGAATGACTTCTAATGGGAATGAGATGTGTTTTTAAGCAAGGTAGATGAAAATATCCTGAAATTAGATTATGATAACAGCATATTCACTACGAATACACTAAAAAGCATTGAATTATAGAAAAAAGTCTATTTTAAATGGGTGAATTGTATGGTATTTGAATTCTATCTCAGTGAAGCTTTTGTTTTGTTTTGTTTTGTTTTTGGTGGGGGGGGGGCTTAGTTGTTGTTTTTTTAGAGAATTAGAATCCTGGCCCTTAAGCAGCTTACATGCACAATGTGCCTTTGGTGGTCTTTGTGAAATAGAGTAGAAATCAAGGCAGAAAATACAGTATAATTTCTCTGGGGGAAATGTTGTTGTTAGATGCCATTGAGTCAAGTCTAACTCATAGCAGAATGAAATACTCCCCAACACTGTGCCACGGACATGATATTTTTTATGTTTTATCCCATTGGTGCAGACACTGTGTCAATGCATCTAGTTGAGTGTCTTCACAATCCCCTCTTGGGATTGGTTCCTCCTGACAACATGTCCAAAATAGGTAAAACACAATCTAGCCATCCTTGCTTCTAAGGAGCACCCTGGTTGCACTTTTTCTAGGATGGATCTATTGGTTCTTTAGGCAGTCCTTGGTATACTTTCAGAACACAGTCTTCTCTTAATTGAAAATGTATTGTTCTTTGAATAAACTATCCTTATGGCCTTGGTGTAAGGACCAGTTTAAAGTAAGGCAAAAATCTGAGGACAAGAGGAAAGACTTGGAGTAGAACCACTGCAGCTCTGCTCTAAGAATTGACTTTCTGCAATGGTGATGGTAATTGGGCAGATGCTCTTAAGACTGTAACACACTCAGGAGTGGAGCATGCTCTTTTAGTGTGGTTTTTGTCCATGGGGCTCCCACATAGCAGGTGGCTAAACAAGTCTCAAGATCGAAGAAAATTCTTAGCCAGGAATACACTTACAGTGTTAGTAGACAACAGTGGAGGTAGTGGAGAGGATCCAGGAAAGATATAGAACGAAAAGGGGGCTAAGACTGAAATCTGAGAAGTGAAGACTTTTATATTCAGGGAGAAGAGAAGCTTTGGATCCCAGTAAGAATCTGATGACACATTTAAACTATGTGGTATGAACATAATTTTATAAAAAGACAATTTAAAAATTTGTGGGCAGAGCTCAGGAAAACAAGAAGGTATGGTGCCATACCCTCAGGGCTAGTGACTGCTGGAGCTTTTCTAGTCCCAGGGCTGAAGGGGCCAGAAGAAGGAGCCGTTCCCAAGCCCTGAGAAAGAGTTCAATGTAAGAGATTTTCAATAAGAGTTATATCCCTTTGATAGGGGGACATAGGCAACCCCCAGTAATCCAGCTGGCCTAGAACTGGAACATACACTGGGCATCTTTATTCTCCTCTTACCTTCAGGTTTCCTATAGGAGCCTCCCATTAGTAGGAGTCAGTGTGAAATCAGAGGGCAAAAGAGTTGGGTAATGCATATAAATTAGCTTCCCAGAACACAGAGCCGGACAAAGTCCAGAGAACAGATGTATGTGCCCAAAGGAAAGATGTCCAACACAGGATGTAAGACTCCAGAGAGGCAAGGGTATAACCCTGAGGGAAGCAAAGAGAAAGAGAGGCAGAGGCAGGGAGAGAGAGAGAAAGAAAATGAGGGATGAGAGAGAGAGAGAGAGGAAGAGGGAGAGAGGAAGGGAGAAGGAGAGAGAGAGAGAGAGAGAGAGAGAGAGAGAGAGAGAGAGAGAATGAATTTGTGTAAGTCTAAGAGTCCAAAAGCCCAAGAACCAGAAGCTCCAAAATTCAAGGTCAAGAGAAAATGGATGTCCCAAATCAAGAAGAAAGAGAGAATTTACGCTTCTGGATCTGCCTTTTTGTTCTACTCCAGCTCTCAATGGATTGGATGATACCTATCCACATTAATGAAGACAGATATTTACTTGCCTAGTGACTCGATACTGATTTCTTCCAGAAACACCCTCAGTGACATGCCCAGAAATGATGTTTTACCAGCTATGTGGGCAATCCCTTGGCCCAGCCAAATGGACACAAAATTAACCACCGAAGAGATCAAACTTACTAAAGAGTTATAGGAGAAATCCTGGGCATCAGGATATACCCATTTGAAATGACTTGTCCTTAATTTAAAGTGACAGCAATTTGTTCCACTTTGTGATCTCTTTCTTGTAGCCATTCCCAGAAGCGCTGGTATAGAAACTGTTCATTTTGTGAGGTAACTGTAATGAAAAGAGAGAAGGGAAAAACAGTTAAAGGTAGTGATGAGGGAGTGGATGATCCTGATACATCATGAACATTGGTCATAAAGATATAAATGATATCAAGAGAGGGCAGATGGAGAAAAGCTTTTTTAAAAGAGTAGTTCAACTAATAGATTGAAGGCTTCAATGAAGATGAAGAACTTTTGGCACAATGAGAAGCTGTGGTCTAAAAATTTGATCTAAAAAACCATTAATTTCAGAAAGAGGGCAGGTCTGTGGTGACACCACCACCCAGGATGGGATCATGAGTGCATGGGCTGGGGTAGACAGGAGAAGATTAGTGAGTTAATGCACAAGGTGTTCAATGCGCACCTTATCTGCTGCAAAAGTTATGAAGATTGATGGTGTGGACTGCAAGAAACAAAGACCATGAATTCCTAAATTCTTTACTGAACAAGGGAAAGTGATTATTTAAACAGGGGAGAGGGAGGTAAAGTTAAAAGCATGAGCTTGTGAGCTTTGAAGGAGCTGGTTTATTATTGTGGGTATTTGTTTTAATTTTCTTAATAGGAAGAAAGTAGCAATGGTGAAGATAGGATCCCTATCCTCCCATCTCAGCTTGAGCTATGAGATAGGAAGAGACATTCTTAGTCCATTTGGGCTGCCAAAATCCTATAAACTTAGTGGCTTAAAAACAACAGAAATTTGTTTCTCACTGTGTTCTAGAGGCCAGGAAGTACAAAATCAAGGTGCCAGCAGAGTTGGGGGCTGGTAAGAGCCCGCTCCTCATAGATAGTGCCTTCTCTCTGTCTTTCCATGGTAGAAGGGACCAACAAGCTCCCCTAAACTTCCTTTGTAAGTGCTCTAACCTCAATCATGAGGACTCTGCTTGTTGTTGTTGGATGCTATAGAATCGTGTCCAACTCATAATGGCTCTCACAGGGTTTTCAGTGGCTGATAGTTTCAGGATTGCCTCGGGAGTAAATTGCCACATTCTTCTCCTATTTTTGCGGTACTGGGAATCGGACTCCGGACCTCAGAGACTGCAGAGCAGCTCTCTACCAACTGAGCTAAACCCCAGCCCCCCCAGGACTCTGCTGTTATGATTTAATAAACTCCCAAAGGGCCTACCTCTTAATACTATCATCTTGGGAGTTAGAGTTTCAACATGTGAATGGGAGGGGGATACAAATATTCAGATCAGAGAAAAGGCACACAGTTGAATTTCAACTAAGATGAAGAAGTCTGGGAAACACTGGAGAAGTGTCTGGATTTACCCATGAGTTTGCTAATCACTTAGTAGGTTACTGGCAACAGAGTGAGAGAGGATGGAGAGAGGGCAAGAGTAGTTAGTTAGATGAGGGGTTATATAGATAGACTTTTTTTTAAAACAGCACCAGAATAGCTGGTTGATTGATAAATAACAATTATTGATGGTATGCTTTTATATGCATATAAAATAATCTCCCACTTCTTAAATAAAATACAGAATCCTGCTGATCTCTGATTTGATTTTATTTTTAGCATTTTAAATGGTTTCCTTTATTCTTTTAGATGTCTTGGGTCCTCATTGGTGGTTTGTGGCTTTGATTCTGTTCAGCTCAGCTGGAAAACAAACCATTAGAAAATGCATTTGGGTCTCACTCTGTGCCTAGCAGCAACACAAAAAGATTATCTATTTCATTAACACACCAGGACCTGGGGAGAAGTGAGAACTCTCTGAAGATAAACGTTCAGGATATCTAGGAGAGATGTTAGTGATGCCTCACAAGCCTAATTTTACTTCTTTGTAGATCTTCTCTAAATCAAAGCAGCTAGACTAGATAAGGCTCTCTGGTTAAGATGCTGAAACTGATATTCAGGTTAAAGGTAATAGGAAAAGGGCTTTTTCTCTCAGATGGAGAAGGGTTTTGTTTGGTGAAAAGTAGCAGGCAAATCAAAGGACATGCTGAGGCTTCCTAAAAAAATGAACACGGGAGAAAGTGACACTGAAAATGGCTTAAATGAACAAAAGAGAGGTTATGCTTGTCTATCTGGGACTGGCCTGTCCATGAGTGGAATCAGAACTGGGGCCAGACATCTGCTGCACTGAATACATGAGCACAAGCCATCAGCGATGACCTACCTTTTGACTGGCTTAGCAATGGCATCTGTTGGGATAAGGTGGGCCCAACTCATCCCAAGAAACCCTTAGAGCCATTCGCTGGGGCCTTATGTAAAGATATTACACTGATAATTTAGGTGAAATACTATATGCCTAGAACATAAGAAAGCTATTTTGTTTCCACTTTATTATAAAAACATAATAATAGACATTGTTCTAAATAATTATTTTCCCCTTGTGAATTCTAAAATTACAATTCTTTAAGAAGCTGAAATAATTATTGCACTATTGATTCTTTAAATCAATTTTTAGTTTAGTTAGGGAAGCAGTTTCACTTAGAAAGTGATCTTACTATAATAATTATAATTAACTTTATTAATATGGTACTGTACATCAGTCAGGTACTATGCTTAACATACATTATCTCTGCCTGCAGCTGTACCACTGTGGCATCCGATCCCATCAGATCTCAGAAGCTAAGCAGGGTTGGGCCTGGTTAGTAGTTGGATGGGAAATGCCTGGGAACACCAGGTGCTGTAGGCTTGGGAGAAAGACCCAGCAACCACTCTTCCCACCCAAAACAACAACAACAACAACAACAACAACAATAAAACAATCAGCCATTGAAAACACTATGCATAGCAGAGGCACACTAACAATAGTGTTTTGCCCATTGTGGGTAGGGTTGCTATGAGTCAGATACCAACTCAACAGCACCTAACAACAACAACATTATCTCCATTTCTCCAGCAGAGAATTACAGGTACCCCAGTTCTATGGATGAGGAAATTGAAGCTCAGGATGGTTCTGCTACTTAGTCAAGCCTATTTTATTAATAATTAAATTCATATATAAAAGCTTTGTTTAATATATGTGTGTTGTTGATGAAGCATAAGTAACTGTTAGAAACCTAAGAAAGATTTTGAACCCTATGAAATTGTTACCTAGTTCTGGGTCACTGAGACCAAAAGCAAGAGGTGTACAGGTAAAAAATGACAAGTAGAAATTAATGTCTAGCTTACTTTTCTTAAACACAGATGATTCTTATTAAGACTGAGCTTTAATTATAGTATTGGGTTTTTGTGTGCAGCCATCTTGGTTTTCAGCTGCCATTTTGTAAGTTAAGTTTTGCTTCTACCCTGAGGAAGATCATTTTGAATACTTAACTTGGCTTCCTGGTATTGCCCCGCCTTGTTCAATCTACCTGGCCCTAGGCTCATCTCCTTCGGGCATAACCTAATTTGGGAGTGGTGCAGTCAGGGGTGACACCGTTTGTGGTGCCACCCGGAACCACTCCCCTAAAATTTCCACTCTACCCCCATATAAGGAGCCATCTTGCTATACCTAGCTGCTGTTCTCTCTATTCCGGAGGCAGCCACTCTGTCTTTCTGCTTATTAAAATCTTTCATGTGAGTTCTTCCGTGCAGAGTGGTCTTTGGGAGACACTTTCATATGGGACTCTCTTCTTGAGTTTCTTCTCATTTCCCACTGTCTCTGGGCAATCTCATGTGCATTAAAGTGGCTTTAAATGCCACTGATATTCTGATGACTTCCATGTTGTTAATTACAGTTCAATCTCTTTTCTGAGTTCCAGAATTGTAGATACTCAACTGTCCATTAGGTATACTCTCCTGAGGGTTCCTAAAGAACATCAAACACAATATATCCCAAACTGAACCCATTTCAATCTGTCCCAAACAAACTTCTTTTGTAGTCCCTGCCCAGGGACCTGGAAGTCTTCAAACTCATTCCCCGCTCCCTTTCTTGATATATCATATTGGGCTCCAAGCACCATAGGGGAGATTCTCAGAGTGAAATCTCCAGACTACCATCAGCAGCAACACCCAGAAACTCATTAGAAATAAAGAAAACACTGGGGCTCCTCCCTCGTTCTCCTGAATCAGAATGTCTGGGGGCAAGCCCCAGCAACCTGCTTTTTAACAAGTCCTCCAGGTAATTCTGATGAGCGCTCTAAGTTAACCCTATTTAACATCTCTCTAACTATCCCAATCCTGAAGCGCCTATTTTAATGCACAAGTTAATCATTTCACACTTGAGCTATTGCATTCATTTCCAAACCAATATATGTTTTTCCAGTCTTACACCTCTACAGTCTACCTTCACCTTTCCTACCAGTGTATTCTCCCTAAAATGCAAATCTGATCGTGTCTGTATTCACATAAAATTTTTCAGTGTTACCTCAATGTATAGGCAGGACTGTCCGACAGAAATATAATGTGAGTTGGACAGCTAATCTTATGTGGCTACTAGGAAGTTTAAAAAGTGAAGAAAAATAAGTTAAAATTGCTGACAGGTGAAAGCTGGGGATGTCTCAGAACCAGAAATATCAGATTGAGATCTCTACCCAGGGTTTCCAGTTTTTGTCACCATCAGAGAAAGAATTCAGAGACAAGACAGAGTAAGGCATTGAGAGGAAGTTTATTTCAGAGAGAAAGTACACTCTCAAGAGGGAGTATGGGCTTCTCAAGAGAGAACAGTGCCACCCAGGATTTGGGGTTGTATCTTATGGGCAAATTTCAATGGAAGGGAGAATAAATTCCAGGAATGGGTTGGGATTTTCCTGGAATAGGGTTCTATGTCTTATTGACTATGTGAAGCCATTTGACTGTGTGAATCACAACAAATTGTGGATAACATGAAGAATGGGAATACCAGAGCACTTAATTGTACTCATGAGGAATCTGTACATGGACCAAGAGGCAGTCTTTTGAACAGAAAAACGAAACAAATACTGCCTGGTTTAAAGTCAGGTTAAAGTCAGGAAAGAGATGTGTCAGGGCTGAATCTTTTCACCATGCCTCTTCAATCTCTATGCTGAGCAAATAATCTAAGAAGCTTGACTTTATGAAGAAGAACATAGCATCAGGATTGGAGGAAGACTCATTAACAACCTGTATTATGCAGATGAAACAACTCTGCTTGGTGTAAGTGAAGTGTTTGAAACATGTACTGGTAAATGTCAAAGATCACAGCCTTCAGGATTGATTGTATCTCAACATCAGCAAAACAAAAATCCTTACAACTTGGTCAGCAAGCAACTTCATGATAAATGGAGAAAAAATTGAGGTTGTCAAAGAATTTGCTTTACTTGGTTCTACTATCAACACCCATGGAAGTAACTGTCTAGGAATCAAAAGACACATTGCATTGGGAAAAGCTGTTGCAAAAACCTCTAGAAAGTGTTGAAAAGTGAAGATATCACATTGAAGAAGGTGTACCTGTCTCATTCCATGGTATTTTCATTCACCTCATATGGTTGCAAAAGCTGGACATTGATGCTTCTGAATTACAGTACTGGAGAAGAATATTGAATATACCATGGATTTCAAAAGGAACCAAGAGATCTATCCTAGAAGAAGTGCAACCAGAGTGCTCCTTGTAAGCAAAGATATTTAGACTATGTCTTACATATTTTGGACATGTTGTCAGGAGGGACCAATCCCTGGAGAAGGACATCATGTTTAGGAGATGGCAAGTTGATGGAAAATAAAGGAAGACTCTCAACTAGATGACTGACACAGAGGCTGCAACTATAGGTTTAAACACAAAAGAGATCGTGTGCCTGGCAGAGTCAGGTAGTGTTTCATTCTGCTGTACATCAGGTCACTATGAGTCATATCTGACTCGATGGTACCTAACAACAACAACAACAACAACTCCTTTTCTCTCCTCATTTGAAGTTTTCATGTGTATCATGACATTAGATGCATGATGGGAGTAGGCAATTTTGCAAGACTAATGATATGCAGATGTCATTCTAATGAAGTAAAGCCAGTTAGCAGTTGTCTTGGTGGGCAATTTAGTCCCAGGTGGTTTTTGAGTGGTCTCATGTCTTCACTGTTTGAAGGTCCCATGATGTCCTGCTATATTCAGTTCTATGGTTGTACCAGCCTCTAACCAGGCACCTTGCTTCTTTTTTCCAATGCCCATCTATTCTACCTCAAAACCAATTTTAATAATATATAACTGAGCCCAATTTACCAAAAATATTATCATTTTAACATGTAATCTATATGAAAATCATTAATGAAGCATTTTATACTCTTTTTTCATGCTAAGCCTTTGAAATCTGATGTATATTTTTATGTTTTCAGCACATCAAAATTTGGATGTTAAATTTTCCCTGGAACTACTTGATTTGTATTTAGATTTATGTAAAATTTGCAATTGAGTTGAAAGAGTACGTGTACTTCTTCAAGTTATTCCAAACATACTTAAACGTTTTGCAATAAGTGAACTGAGTACCGGGTTTGAAATTTATATTACTGAAAGTTGAAAATTAAATTCCTGTCACACTAGCCACATTTCAAAAGCTCTATAGTCACATATGCCTGCAGCCATACTACTATGGTGTTGGATCCCCTCAGATCTTGGAAACTAAGCAGGGTCAGGCCTGGTTAGCACTTGGATAGGAGAACTCGTGGGAACCCAGCTGTAGTCTTGGGAGAAGGACCCAGCAACCCACTCCTAAGAAACAAGCAGCCATTGAAAACCCTATGAATAGCAGAGATGCATGACAATAGTATTTTGTCTGTTGTACATAGGGTTTCCATGAGTTGGACACCGACTCAACGGTACCCAACAACAACAACAACATAGTCATATGTGGCTAGTGGTGACCATACATGCTCTTCGATGGAGAATTCTAATCCTTCAGCATGGCTCATGAGGTCCTCCATAATTCAGCCTTTCTGGGGTCTTCAATCTTATTTCTATCTCCAGCCCTTGCTGCATGTAGAAATTTGGTAACAAGGAAGTGCATTTCCTAAAATATTTCATGCCTCAGCACCTTTCTCCATGACACCTCTTCTCCTCCAATTGCCCTTCCTTCATTTACTTATTCACTTGGGAAAAAAAATCCCACTAGGTTTTAGATTCATCTCAAGTATGACCTCTTCTGTTAAAGTACCTACCTGTAAAACTTGCAAAAGATCATATTTCATTTATTTGTTCTAGATAGTAAACTTACAAAACCTTGTGGTACTCACCCTTTTGATTCCTAAGGCCCAGAACAGCGCCCAACACCCACTGACGCTCCAATGTTTGTGAAATGAATAAATATTTAATACTTAAATTTGTGCTCCTTTGACCATGTCCTACACCCCTCCACAGACCTGAGGGCAGCAGCTAAGGTGTTAGATGCTCTTTTGATTGTCACAGCATGGCAATTTCCCTGAAGCTCTGGGACTGACTTGGGCTCTCTGCCTTGCCATTTCTTCCTACTCCAAAGGGGAAGAGACACACCTTTCAGTAAACCCCCAGAAAGTTCTTAGAAATAGGTTTTAAATTCTGGTGATGGTTGCTATTCTCTGGTTTGCCTGGACCAAGTCCCTCTCTAAATCTTGGTTTCCTCATCTGTGGACTGGGGATCATAAATCCTTCCCTCATGAGGATATAAGCAAATGAACTAAACAATGGATATAAAATACTTGGTAAATTGTGTAGATTTCAGAAAACCTAAGGGTTTTTTTATTATTATTTAATCTCAGATGGTAACTAACACAGACAAGAAGAGAGTGATTGCCTCCTTTATGCAAGAGCTTCACTGTCCAAAGAGGCAGGTATGGTCTGAACCAGGTCAAGGATGACATCTCTGATAAAAACACAAATTGCCCTCTCTCTTGTTTCCTTCACCCTGTATCCCTAGGGTTGAACTCAGTTGGTAGAGTGCCACTCCATAGTTTCTGAGGACTGGATTCCATCCACAGCACCACAAACATGGGATTATGATGTGGCAGTCTACCTTCAAAACAATTCTGAAACAATCAGCTATTGAAAACCCTATGAGGGTCACTATGAGTCGGACATGAATCAAAGGCACCTAACAACAACAGCAGCAACAACATATCCCTAAAGGAAGACCATGCTACTTTCTGCTCTCCTTGGTTCTAGTGTGTCACCCAATGACTACATCTGGTTCTTTTATCCTCTTGACATCCTCCTGCACATAGGCTGCTAGATAAGTTCTCCTGAGTCCAAAGTGGGGCTAAAGAGCAGGGACAAGAGTGTCACATGATTGGGTCTTAAGATAAACACCCAAAGTGTAAGCTGTAATGATTTCACAGAACGCTTGCAGAGCTGGCTCCCCTCTACCCACCCCCAGTTCCCGAGGAGAAGAGCATTAGAGGGTTGGAAAGAAAGCAGGCAGGCAGATGGTGATGCATCTGAGAAGGGGCCCTCCTCCAGAGAGTCAGCTCTAAAGCGGGTGAGAGGATGGTGTCCCCAGATAAGTGTGGATATCCAAAAGCAGAGGAGCCTCCTGTAGTTTTTGTCTGGGAACCAGGCATCCGGCAGGTGTTCCTCATACCCTGTGGCCTGAGAGCAGAAGGCAGACTGTTATGTGAGAGGCTGGCAGCAGGCAGGGCCTAAAAGCACCGCCCTCAGTTTCCTGAAGTGCCAACGCCATGTGAGCGAATCCCAAATTTCCCTGAGCCTCAAAGGACAGTGAGAGACAGCCAGCTCGTGGATCCTGATGGTGTCTGTGCCATAATGAAGCAGATGGACCCATAGCTACTCAACAGGTAGCCACACCTGAGGATCAGCCAGAGGCCAGCGTCAGGATGACAGGTGACACCCAGGTTTCAGATGCCTCCCCACGCCTAGCCTGCAGCCGTAGCCCCGTGGCAGCAGCTCTCAGAAGCTAAGCAGGGTTGGGTCTGGTTAGTACTTGGATGGGAGACCGCCTGGGAACACCAGGTGCTATAGGCTTGGGAGACAGACCCGGCAACCCACTCCCAAAAATCAATCCACCATTGAAAACCCTAAGAACAGCAGGGAAGCACTGACAATAGTATTTCTCCTGTTGTACATAGGGTCGCTGCTATGAGTCGGATACCGACTTGATGGCACCTAACAACAACCCCACATCTAATGCTTACACAACACTGCTATTTAGATGCATGGAGTCTAATGCCCACTCAGCACGTGGTGTTTAGAACTCAAAGTCCTAGGAAAGAGGGGCTCAGGAGAGAGAAGGACCTGAACTGAAGAAGCGTGAGACAGCCTGCAATTGGCTTGACTAAGTGTTCAATCAGGACAGGGATGGAGACTCTCTAGAGATTAAGTCAAGCTATGGAAAATAATAAAGTAGAGATACATTTCTGTAACCTATGATGGGGCTGGGGTTTAGCTTAGTTGGCACGTGCTGTTCTGAGCTCTCTGAGGACCCAGGTTCGATCCCCAGCACTGCAAAAAATGGGAGAAGGACCTGGCAATCTGCTCCCAAAGCAATCCAGAAACAATCAGCTTTTGAAAACCCTATGAGGGTCATGATGAGTCGGACATGACTGGACGGCACCTAACAACAACAACAACAACATGAGATATGTCACATTCTCTGTGACTAGTTGCTTGCAGGTAGGGAGTTGTTGTTAGATTGCAAATTCCTTGGTGGCACATTTTGTATCTTATGCATTCCTCCTCCCCTGTCCTGATCTGGGTTTACATATCTTGGGCCCAATTAAACTTGTGAAATTGCTCTGCAAATGGGTTGAGCTGTTGACAGTGCATTCTGACATGCCTAGGCTGTGTCCCCTCTTCATTGGCCATACCCTGTCACAGCTCAAAGAGCACAGATGAATTCTCTCATCCACTCCCTTAGAGAATATGAAAATACTTTTGAGTAAATTTGAACCGTGAAGTTCTACAAATGTGGATGGGGAGGGGAAGTGGGGATTCAACATAGTGGCCTGGATTTGCATGTTTGTGGTTTTAGTTTTTCACTTCTTAATTGTTTTGGGATTGGGCTGTTGGGGTTTTCTCCCTAGCCTATCTTACTCTAGAAGCTCAACTGAAACCTGTCCACTATGAGTGGACCTGCTGGTATCTGAAATACTGGCAGCATAGCTTAGCCAATGAAAATCCTATGAATAGCAGAGAAGCGCTGTCAAGTACAGTGCTGAAATATCAGCACTCCAGGCTGGAGGGCATTCAAGAAATAACTGGGGAAGAGCTACCTCCTCAAATTAGAGTCGATCTTAATAACAGGAATGGAGTAAAGTCCCTGGGACCTCCTTTTGCTGATGTGGCATGACTCAATATGAGAAGAAACACAGTGACTGCAACAATGGGCTCAACAAAAATGGATCATGTGCAAGGCACAGTGTTGGGTACTGTTTCGTTCTGCTATACAGAGGGTCACTATGAGTGGGTTCCAACTTGACAGCACCTAATAACAAGAAAGGTGATGTATGTTACTTTGGTTATTCTTCGGGCAGATCTATAACTTGAATATCCTCTTCATCATCCAGTTTATTTTCAGAGTCCAGAAAAGTGTGGGAGACTGGGAGTCAGAATACCTTTTAATGTCACCTAAGTGCCACGTTGACCTAACTTTTCTTATTCACTGTTTCTTTAACCATAAAATAAAAATAAAGACAATGATGGTCCCTGGAGGAGTTGAAGGTTAAGTGATATAAGTTATGTGAAAACTTTCTGTGACCAGGAAAGGGCCTCAGAGTTTAATTTGGGAATTTTTTTGGGGGGGGTTGGGGAGACAAGGACTTCCTGCAGTTGTTCTTTAAGCAGCCCTCTAGCTTATTCACTCAACTCACTTCAACAGACATCTGTCAAGTATTAGTGGTGTTACACACATTAAGAAGTGCCTCAGTCAGGTAATAGGATCCCTGGAGATGTAAGAAGATGGAGAAACTTGGGCTTGCCAGAATTCTCATGGGAAGAGCTATAAGGGACTAGACGGATATGTTGTCTAGGGTGGGGATAATAACCCATGGGAGGCATTTTTCACTCATAGTGCATTTGGTTGCTGGGAATTGAAAAACTAAACAAAAATGGCTTGAACTAGTTATTGTTGTTAGTTATTGTTAGGTGCCGTCGAGTCGAGTCCGACTCATAGCGACCCTATGTACATCAGATCGAAACACTTGCCGATTCTGTGCCAGGCAAACAATCTTATTTATGTTTAAGCCCACTGTTGCAGACACTGTGTCAATCCATCTGGTGGAGGGTTTTCCTCTTTTGTGTTGACCTGCCACTCTTCCAAACATGATGTCCTTCTCCAGGGATTGTTCTCTCCTGACTACATGTCCGAAATATGTAAGACGCAGTCTGGCCCTTTTTGCTTCCAAAGAGCACTCTGGTTGTACCTTTTCTAGGACAGATCTGTTGGTTCTTTTGGCAGTCCATGGTATATTCAATAGACGTCTCCAGCACCACAGTTCAAAAGCATCAATTCTTTTTCTGTCTCTCTTGTTCAATGTCCAGCTTTCACAACCATATGATGCCACTGAAAATACCATGGCATGAGTCAGACGCACCTTTGTCTTCAATGTGACATCTTTGTTTTTCAATACTCTAAAGAGATCTTTTGCCACAGCTTTTCCTAGAGCAATGCGTCTTTGGATTTCTTGACTGCTGCTTCCACGGGTGTTGATTATAGAGCCAAGCAAAGTAAAATCTTGGACAACCTCAATCTTTTCTCCATTTAATGTGAAGTTGCATGCTGACCCAGTCGTAAGGATTTTTGTTTTGTTGATGTTTAG